>JADGKE010006485.1:0-15408 GCA_026954515.1 Cladochytrium tenue
CCTCCCACCCATTACGTGGTGTGCAGCGTCATGCCGGTGATGGTGCCGAGTGTCAGGACGTGCAGGCCCGGGAGCGAGGGTAGGAGCGTCATGGCAGACTCAATGAGCGGCATGATTTTGGTGAGTTGGTCGCGTGATCCAGCTTGAAGCGAAAGTGTCCCCACCTTGTCAATTCAACAGCCCAAAAGCTCAATAGCTTAAGCGAGACTAACCACAGAGCGTCGGATTGGCTACAGGTTGCCTAACTTTCGCTGTTTGGAACTCTACAGCTCCTCTCTGAGAGTTTTCAATCAGTGTCGCCTTGTCAATTAAACCGAGTCACTGATAATTGTATGCTTCTTTGTTATTTTTTGGATGCTAAATTGTTCCAGGTGGCGAGGTAGCCACGGCGGCGCAATGATGGTGTAAAATGTATTATGCACCTAACAGACGGCGCAATGATGCTGGAATGGGAGTGTTTTTTCCCATTCTGGTCACTATGACAAGTTAACGGGGGTTGCTAGGTAACTACACTGCTATCCTTAGGTTTATTAGACTTCCTCGTCTGTCACTTAAGCTAGCATTCGACCACCAATTCAACAAAGATTAAAATCGCGGGCCACCCCACCAGGCAATGGATGATGCAAGTGGGGAGTCGCTCGACCACGAATTGCTTAGGGCTGTGAGGGCCTCTTCCCCGGCCTCTAAGGCCTTCTGAGCGAAATCGCAAACGTACGAGTTTTCAGCCGCCCCTATGGCTGTCGTCTGGATTCCAGCTAGAAAAGCTGCGGCAGCTACATCTCGCAGAGCTGGCGAATTTCCCCCAGGTTTTGACAACAATACCATGAAGGCAGGAGGCATACGCATTTGAAGAACTTCCCTTGGGCTCAGCGTTATCATCTCCATCTCCGAAGCAGGGGTGATGTCGCTGACGTTATTCATTGGCTCGTCCACAAATCCGGATAGAATGACTGCTGTTGTAGCATTATCCATTGTATGCGAGTTAATTGGACCAGTGTGAATGTCGGGTCGAATTCGACTTGACTTCAGGCCCTCAATTATACGCGAAGTGGCCTGTGAGTTTCCTACTAGCAATCTGCGAGAAGAGCTAGTGGTGGTGGTAGGAGGTGTCATTGAAACGACCGTTCGGTATGCATACCGAGAAAGGAAGTAGTTTGCCCCTTGAAGTACGCATTAAGAGCTATTAACATTCTCGGCTGTTCAAGCATACCAAAATCATATGAAACGTCCCATGAGGGATGAGTGAACCGTATGACAGCCGAGAGAGGAAGTTCCTCAAGGTCAGCGTCGCAACATACAACGATGTGTTGCCTTTCTGGCTCCTCAGCACCATCAGATTTGCCCCCACCTTTCTTCTTATCGGATGGTTTGGCCGACACAGGAGGTTCTGGAGCTAAAGAGGCACCGATTAAAAGGAGATGGAAAGGTGACCTTCTCACCCAACAGAGCCAGGACGGGTTGGAGGTATGAATTGAATTTTTCCATGGTTGAATGTTGATCGACCTTTCGCCAACATCAGTGATTGGAGTAAAAAGAACGACCTTACGCTTGCCATTTCTTTCAACTCCCTGAGGTGCTTAGGGTCAACAGGGATGCGTCGGAATAAAATCGAAGGCTCCTCGACAGCATTTTTGCCTTGTTTACCCGCATCTTTTAGCCCTATGACACCGCAATAAAGCGTCTCTCGGTCCTCAGAATGCTGGAGCACGGCAATTCGGACTCCTTTCCGAAGATGCTGGAGTAATTCACTACTCAGTGGTGCAAGAAGGCTTCTTCTATGTACCGCAGAGCTTAAAAAACATTCAGCTTCCATTTGAGAGCCTGTTTTGGCCGTTAGTTTTTTATCTTGGTCCGATATTCACCTCTTAGACTCTTCCTGTTGATGTAGTCTGTTGGCCGTTGGGTGCCGTAAAAGTGTTCTTCTGCCAATTTCCTCAAAATTTTGGCGTTTCTAGCTGCCTGCAACAAACACAGCAAGCCGAATTCTTCCGCCTCCTGCTGAGGACGGGGATGAAGCAATATTTTCTCACAGAAACTTTCTGCCGCTTCCACATCTTGCGTCGCGATAGCAGCGCGAAGCCCAATGCCAAAAAAGTGTTCCCGAAATCGTGGCTTTGTAGGGTGCACAATGGCCAAAACGTCATTACGTCCCTCGATCTCTGCGATGTCTGCGGCGACACCTAAAACGAAGCAAGCCTGAGGGGTGAGTGCGACTGAGCACGCAGGTTCAGTGGATGGGTGTGGAAACGCTGATCGAACAACTCTCGCAGCGTCCAAAAGCCCGCGTTCAACGACCATGTTCCAGCGTTCGCGGCTAGAGTTTTGACCCTTTTCCGGAAATGCGTCTTCTATGAGGGCGTGCAGCCGGTCCGTGGGGTCATTTGGCAGCTCAGCGCGTGAAGACCTTGCCACATGTAGGAGCAGCGAACCCAGCGAGGTCGCAAGCTGCTGTCGGTGTTCCGAGTCATCATACATATCTTGATCTAGGACTAATTTTAGGTAACTCTCAAGTATATCCACAGCCTCAAGAACGCGTTCACGTTCTTCGGTTGTCCAAATGAGTTGACGCCGGGATATTCCAGACAAAAGACGATTTGCTCCCTCAAGCGCCAATTCAGTAGCGGCGGAAACCATGCCTATCTTAACAAGGTACTGAATACAGTCAGAAACATCTTCCGCAGAGGTCGGCGAGCCCGAGAGCCAAAGTCTTTGTTCCAAAAGTCGCCCCCGGCAATGTTCTGGTAGCCAAGATTCAGAAAGAAGCTTGTTTGCGCATAGAAGAAGCGAAGTGCGCTTTTCGATGTCAGCTTGAACTCGTAAGCACAGACACGGTAAATATTCAGCGAATATCTGAACGTTTATAAGACTTTGGCTAATGTCCGCAATCATTGGCTCAAAAATCCAAGTACTGCCATCCGCAACGGTTTGAAGCAAAATACTCTTTTGGAACTCATTGGGATAGTCTGATTCAGGTTGGTTTTCTAGAGGTGCCAACGCAGAGAGCTGCGTGATTGCATGAAAAGCCGCGAGTCGGTCTCCAAGCTCATGTAATACCCGAGCACGCTCAAACAGAAGGGATTTGTAGGTCAAAGGTATACCGATATCACACAACTGGGCGTCATTGGAAACATGAGGCGAGTCTGTACATGAATAGGTTAATCCGAGCTTTGGTAACTCATTATTCGCTTCTTCTTGGTTGCTGTGGGGTGATGTCTTCGTAGGAAATGAACGCGACTTGATCCTCAAGGTCCTTGCTCCTTGAAGAAGAGCAAGATAAATCACGTCACGAATCAGATTAAGTAAGTCCATATCTTGTCCGGAAAAGTGCACGACTGAGAGCAGTTCTGCAAAGCGAAGTATAGGTACACAAATTGCGGCCTTGCGCAGGGATAAACTCGCCAGAGCGATTTCGAGGGCACAACTAATAATATCCCTACAAACATCGATTGACACAAACTCTTTAGCGACCTGGTGACAAGATGAAGACCAGCTGTAGTTCAGCCACTCTTCAGTATTATTCGGAAGTAGAGGTGCGGCAGACGCATCGGTCACGGACACTGGCTCCTTTATCTTCTTCCCACTTAATTTTGCTGAGGTTGGCTTTTCCTCGACAGAACGAGCTTTGGAGTCTAGCATGTCAATCGCCTGGGTAAATTGTTTGCTGAGCTCATTGAGGTGCTGAACACGCAACGACTGCTTTTGCTCAAGTTTAAATTTAACTGTAAGAAGCTTTATTGTCATAAACTTCGAGACAATCTCCGTATCTGGAGGGAGGGCGATTTTGTCAGCTCTAGCCAGAAGAAGTTTCGCATTATCGACATGTGGTGTTTCTCGGACCATCCAGATAGCAACCTGAAGGTCGCAGTCAAAAAATTTTGCCGAATCTCCAGTTGCCTCAAGTATATCGAGAGCCTTCAGGACATAGTGCAACTTTTTGCGTTTACATCGCTCCTTCACTCCAAGACGAAACCATCTAAAAATATCGAAGTCAGGCGAAACAATAGCGGTAACTTAACTCACATGGCCCCCGTTGATTTTCCGTCCGTTATACTTCCCACCTTAGAGATGTCTTCTTCCCCGCATTCCACCAGGAATTGTATCCGCCTCTCCATCATAATTGGGGTGTATGTCGATGGCAAAACGCCAAAAAGCTTGTCTATCATTACCGTCCCAGCCAACGAATTCCTAGACTTGGCGTATACCGTAAGACTGCGGTCGTGCAGGGCTAATATCGCCGAGTAGACAGGAGCTGGATTTGATGCGAGAAAGAATCTGGAAGAATAAAGGGCCTTCATCACCCTTTCAATGATCCCCGTCAATTTAGCCTCTATCTCGGATCCAGTTTCGTTTATCTGGCTCGCTGTTTGCGAAATCAAGTCAAGAATAAAAGCCAAGTCGGCATTCGTATCAGCAGTCATGCATCCGAACTCGATGGCAGCCGCTAAGTGATGCATAATGTCGATGCGCATTATATCCCGGCTGTCATAGAGCGTTTCGGATGCTAGAAGTGCCAATATAGTTCGTCCCCACAGAAGCCGTGCTGCCATCAAAAGTTTTGGAGGCACGTGAAGCTTCTTGACGACCGACTTTGCGGGTTGCCCAGGCACTGATGAGAACACGGTGCGAATAACCGCATGCGCAAGCGTGTAGTATTCCGCATTATAAGCGCATTCGCTTAAACGGATAAGAATGGAAATATTCAAATCTTTTGGCAATTGTGAAGCTGCGTAGACGACATTAGTTGCAAGTTCTTCAAGATCCTCTTTTGAGCGCGGACGTGCTGCTGTCTCTGTGGACTCCAGAACTGCGAAGATCCGCATAATCGGATCTGTATCTGACATCAAACTCGCAGATGCCGATCCTCGAACCGCGGCCCTCATTTGGAGTAGTCGAAGCTTCAGGTCGTATCTCTTCGAGGCTTGGGCCAGCGCAGCATTGCAGGCATCTTCGACGAGTTTTAATTGCGGGGAGTTCGCGGACCCTAAAACTTTCTGCGGTGGCCTGGGGGGTGCGGGTTTACTTTTCCCATCAGCGCTTGTGGCGTCCAGGTCGCTGTTTTCATATTTCTCAAGCTCCGAAGATTGTAGTTCTACATAATGCACAGTAATCTCAAGAAACAAGTCTTTCTTCCGAATGTCTGTTGTCATGACCGAATCGTAAAGCTTTTTATAACTTTCGGTCCACGCACTCCGGTTTACTCTTCTAAGCGCCTTCATTTTTGTGTAGTTGATATTAAATATGTCTGCAATCGCCCCCAATTCGAGCTCGTTTTTTGATTTTGAATATCTTGCGATCGCTTGTGATAGGGCAATCAAGAAGAACTGTTGTAATTCGTCAACGAGTCCAACGCTTGAGTCGTTTACGAGTTCCTTGTTTTCTTCAAGGGTGTTCCAGAAAAAATATAAAAGTGCTTCTCCTCGGGTAAATTCCGCAAAAGCACATACATCATCAAGAAGGCTCCCGTCAACTGAGTCGTCCCATGCATATGACAAGATAAAAGATGCAATGTCAAAGGCTGCTTTCCACACTCGTTTACGTAAGTACGCATTCGTATTTTCACCAAAGTGAGACGTCAACTTTTTCAGAAGTTGCATACTATCTTTGAGAGCATCAAAAACGATCCGAATATCCTTCTCGGTTGCGACGCCTTGAAAGTGAATCTTATAATCAGAAGAATGCAAAAGCAAGATGGCATTTGGTCCGTCTGCGTTGATTGGCGGAGAAATATTGACGTAGTCCTTTATTTCGGTTCAGCATCCGACTCATTTGGCAGTTACCTACAGTGACGATGGTAGATAGTGCCATTTCGATGAGCTCAACCGATGGCTCGACCTCGCGGAGATTTTTTGCCTGATCAACCAGAGATAGGGCTAAAATTGTTATGCAGTTGGAGGTTGACCAATTTAGGTACCTTTTAATGGCGGTGAAGAATGGTCAGCGTTCGACTTTATTTTTGTTTCTAATCTACTGATCATAACTTCCATATCTGTGATCTTATCGATTTGGTTGCAAAGTGCTATCGCAGCCTTCGCATATGCATGAGCCTTAGGAAATACGGATAATTCCTCGTAGTTCTTTGCAAGAAACCATTGTATCTGCCAGCGAATTGACTCTTCAAGGCCAAAAAGCTTTTGTATTCCTTGTTCTAGGGCTCTTACACATGACGCTGTCAATGTTCGTGAAGTCTTTATCCAGGTAGATTGCGCAAGAACCGTTTGAAAAAACATGGCAGTGAATTCTTCCACTGATCGAGCCTCACAATGCATTTCAATCCCTCTCAATATGGCCCTTCCAGCGTCGATTATAATACGTTTCCCACTGTCTTTATCAATGGAAATTCCTTCCCCGTCATTCCTCATACTCGGCTTTATAAAGGCCTGGAGTTGGATTCGAACGGCGACCATTCTCGCCCGGTGTCGAATATGCAAAGAGCCTCTATCGCCGATGAGCTCCAAGATTGCATTAGCTGCGTTAACAAGCCCGCGCCGCACGCAAACTTCGGCAATATCGATCAGAATTGCAGCTGGTGTGTTACCCTTAAACAGCTCCTCTACTTCGGCGATCACATGTGATTCTTCGACCGTTGACGGCGACAAAAGCTGGGCGAATATACGAAGGCCGTCATGCGCATTTATCAGTTTTTCGACTCGGGCAGATTTACTGATTGGTAAAGAGCTCTGATAGAGGAGCTTCACGGCATCGAACGCGATCTTACTGGAGTCTGGGCTCAGTTTTAATGCCTCCTCCAAATGCATGATTGCGTGTGTGGCAGCGTCGGTAGCGTATTTTGAATAGATTTCAAATGACGGCCATACTCTGCTAGATTCCGGCTTGGATCTCTTTGAAATGCCTACCAAAATCCTCGCGAGAGCGAGATGTATTAAGGTTTTAATTTCGACAAGATGTATTGCCCCTATTTGAAAATTCCCTTTGGTTTCGAGAATCTCCAAGGATCTCGTCAACGGAACAAGAACAGAAGAGCTCATTTCCAAGCGATCGGTATATTTCCGGGCCACTACCCATATCGACAGGCAGCCTTGTACAGATGAACCCTCCAAATTGCGTTCTTCGGCGATCTCAATCCCCTTCATAATGTAGGCGAAAGCGTTTTGTATTAGCTTCTCATTAATTTCGATGCCAGGTTGATCATCACACAATGTTAGCTTCCAATCAGTTTTGGTGGCAACGCATTTCTTCATAGCGATGTCAGCTTGAGCATAATACGAATATATCTCCGCCTCTGGGTCCAGCGACTCCTCCAGTATTAACTCGTCAGCAAAATTTGCAGCCACGTCCCAGCTTTCGGTTTGTAGTGCATCGTTTAGCTTTCTGCCCACGATTGACCGAAGGACGACGGAGGGGGTCGCCCAGATTGTCATGCGTGTTATGGGGTAGCGTCCACTTTGGTGCCAGATTTTTAATGGAGCTACAATTTGTTCCATGATAATCACTTCATATGCTTCGCATTGCCGTCAATTTCCGGGCGTATGGCATGTTCCTTAACAAAAACAATTCAATGTAGCTTATTTCTATCATTTGCTCGGTATTCGAAGTTGGATACCTGGTAAAATGTATGTACATTTTATCTTTCTTGAGGATATGACTAGCACAATTTCAAACAAAAAAATTGTCATGTCAGACTCGTCCTTACCAACACGAACCTCCAATACTCAGCTACATGACGACCCAAAGCAATCGCGATCGATGATCAGGTACGAATTTGGTCCATAATAGCATTATTTAAGTTTAATTTTAGGGGAAATCATCAAGATGGTGGATCTACGATGAAAGGCAGCACGAATGAACCCGCTGAGGTCTTCGAGCAGGAAAAGGCGACTGATCGGAAAGTGCACCACGGCAATGGGCATCAGGGCGTCCAAATGATATCTCAAATAATGTCAACTCCTTCGACAGAAATTCACCGTGCTTCATCTGCCGTTGGACGAGACATTTCCACGAGAGCCATCGCAACCAGCGATCCATCCACGTCTCATAGGCCGGACCATGCCAAATCTCGCAAAGGAAGCCAGAATATAATTAAAACTTCCGTAGCTTCTCTCAAGGAGGAGTGTGCTGTATCTGCTGAATCTCGTAGCATGTTAAGCCTCAACGACGCGGAAGAACGGCATGAGCTGGGTGCCATTTTGAACAAGAAGTTACCGGAGGAGGACATGAAGGTGTCGCAAGTCAAATCAAGAATGAAGAGACTGAAGATAGTTAGTGTGAAATCATATTGATTAGATCCTTAACTTTTCTAGGACGATCACCAAATCTCGTTTGAAGAGCTTCTACAACGCTATAACACTCATGCAGTGGCGCATAACGGAAATCCGAACTTATCTGCCACAACGAGAGGATTATCCGAGACTGAAGTTAAAGAAAGGATTACAAAGCTTGGAAAAAACGACATTCCTGTGAAGAAACATTCCTACTTTTCAAAGTTTCTTGGATGCCTGTTTAATCTCTTTAACGTGTTACTTCTGTTCGGAGGTGCTGCATATATAATTATGTGGATGTGGAATCCAACCGAGCACTCCTCTAGCGTAAGTCATATGTGGTTCTCTGTTTCTTACGGAGCGGTCGTTTAGTGGTACATAGGAATTATTCTTCTTGCCGTTGCCATTATCAATGCCTGCATTGAGCTCTATGAACTCATAAAAATCACAACTATAGTTCACTCATTTTCGGTAGGCTGCTTCTGGCTCGAAAGTCTTGACAAAATTGTTGCAGAAAATGATCCCCCATTATGGTAAATGTACCAGAGAAGGATCGCAAAGATCTGTTCGGGCATCAGAACTCGTTGTTGGGGATATCATTCACTTGGCGACGGGTGATAAAGTTCCAGCCGATGCTGTTATATTTATGGCCAATGGGTTTCAAGTTGATAACTCAACCATAACTGGGGAATCGGAGCCTCAAGATAGATCGCCGAACTTGGCGGGCGTTAGTGACGATGTTGACGCTTTCGACGCACAGAACATGATTTTTAGCGGCACGATTGTTGTGAATGGTTGGTGCAAGGGAAGATGGTGCTTACTAAAAATTAATTTCAGGTAAAGCATCCGCAGTTGTTACAAGGACGGGGGTGCGCACTGTTGTTGGCCAATTAAATCAGTTTATCCAAACTGGAAAACATAAGAGGTCACCGCTAAGTCAAGAAATTCGCATATTCTGCCATTCCATCAGTTTCCTGGCAACGGCGACTGCTTTGCTGTTTTTTGTCGTTTCTGTCGCTCGTGGCTCAGGGTTCGCAGCAGCTTTCCAATTTGGCATTGGAATGCTAGTGGCGTGGATTCCTCAGGGGCTTCCAGTGACAGTCACGATGCTACTAGCGGTCGCGGGAAGAAAAATGGCTCAGAACAACGTTTTGGTCAAAGATTTGCACGGAGTAGAAACACTTGGTGCAATCACTCTTTTAGCTACAGACAAAACAGGGACCTTGACAGTTAATGACATGAAGGTTGCTCGAATCTGGACCAATCTATCGACAATGTTTGCAGGCGAAGGGAAAATCCCTAAAGGGGAGAGGCCTATGTCTATTTCTGCCAGCGGAGTTTCACAGCTCTTGCATATATGTGCCACTTGTACAAGGTTACTAAAATTGTTTTTGGATTGAATCGAACACTAACATATGCAATCATAGCGAGGCAGCGAGTACAACCCCATGTGTTTCCGGTGATGCAACTGATAAAGGATTATTCAATTTTGCTTCTTCGAAACTTGCAAATGTTTCCAAGGTAAAGTCCCATTGAGTATTAGTGTATAATATCTGTTCGATTCCAGATTCTATCGCAGTACCCAGTCGTTTTTGAACTCCCATTTTCCTCCGAGACAAAAACGCATATAAAAATTCACAGGAAGCCCCACACGGAAGGAGGGTTAACCATGCATGTCAAGGGCGCACCAGAGCGTGTTATCGCATCATGCTCTTCGATCCTTGTCCAAAACAAACCGGTGCCAATAACAGAACTACACCGCGCCCAGTTTTTTGACGCCTATAAAAAAATGGCAGATCGTGGTGAACGAGTCCTAGCTTTTGCAATGATCCAACTACCAGGAAAGAAGTTTCCTGATAACTTTCAATTTTCGGTCGAGAAGAGCAACTTTCCAACAGTAAGTGTCATGAACTCCTGTTTCACTTGTGAGACTCACATTGAGTTAGACAGGCTTAACTTTTGTCGGCCTCGTCAGCATGGAGGACCCACCCAAGCATGGTGTCAGGCAGGCGATAGGAAGCATAAGAAAAGCTGGCGTAAAGGTTCTGATGATAACAGGAGATCATCCATTGACGGCAGCAGCCATAGCAAAACGTGTGAATATCTTTACATCAGTATGGAAAGAGTTAACTCCAGGCGACCATCCGACTGAAATCGCGACAAATACGGAAATTGCTATCGTTGTTCATGGGGATCAACTGTCGACCATGAGCGATGACATGTGGATGAGGATTTTGCAATATGATGAGATAATTTTTGCGAGAACCTCACCAGCACAGAAATTACTGATTGTCCAAAAATGTCAAGGATTGGGGCATATCGTTGGAGTTACAGGGGACGGTGTCAATGATGCGGCCGCCTTGAAGCAAGCAGATTTGGGTATCGCGATGAACATCTCTGGTAGCGATGTTAGCAAGGAAGCAGCGGCGATGATTCTTTTGGATGATAATTTTTCTAGCACAGTTACGGGTATAGTTGAAGGTAACATACATTTTTTGAGTTTGACTGACGAAATTTAGGGAGATTAATATTTTTAAACTTGAAGGTAAATTATATTTATAAGCAAATGACTAATGTATGATTCTTTTTTTCAACAATCCACCAGAAAAGGTTTGAATCTTTTGTCATTTGATTATTAATATGCCTTCTATGGTATCAGTATCATGTACTTTTTAAGCCATATTATGTCAGAGATAGTTCCCTACTTATTAAATGTACTTGTTCCAATTCCTTTGACACTCACAGCGGTTCAAATTTTGGCTGTTGACCTTGGATTTGAGTTATTTATCACCCTTTCATTTGCATGGGAGCCTCCAGAAGACAAAGAGCTGATTTTAAGACTCGGTCCTCGCCGTCCAGTAAACGACCAAACCATCCAAATGCTGAAAAGCAAAGAGATTACTAAGTCTGTTGATAGCAGTAAAATGGCACAAACTGCAGATGTAAATCTGGCTTATGCTAGCAACGGAAATCTATTATTTCAAAACGATGGATCTGAGTTGAATGCAGATGTTCCAGAGCTGTCCGATTCGTCGTTTAATCTTGAAGCAGAAACGGGATCTGGAGCTAACGATGGCGATGGCTTGCTCTCGAAATCCAAAAACTACCCACGTGTCAGAGGAGGCATTCAAAGGCTTAAAGCACATGCAATTATTGCTTCACGCCATCTGAAAAGCCAATGGCAAAGCTACTTTATGCAATTTTCTCTTATTACCAAGCCAGCTTACATCAAAGCACTTGGAGCGCATACTATTTCTTCATATACAACGCTTAAATCTCCGATTCAAAGATCATTGATTGATGCAGGTGTTCTAAGTTGGTCGTATCTGGAGATTGGATTGATCGAAACTGCAATCTCCCTGTTTACTTTCTTTCTGGTACTTTGGGTTGGATTTGGTATTTCCCCGACCGATGCCAGAAGGATCCAGGCTTCTTCTAAAAGTGCGTTCAAACAAACAGCAAGCCCGTTTACGCTCGAAAACGGAAACATAATTGTACGTAAATCCGCGCCTTTGTCCTGTGTATTTATTGTGTTAGTCTGGCGAAACCCAATTTGAAGCATTGAAAGAGGCTCAGTCCGCTTTCTATTTTTCTATACTTGCAGTTCAGCTGTGGAACCTCTTTGCCTGCAAGCAAATTCTTCAACTGAAACTCCACCATAGCCGATTCTTTATTGCGAATCGCAAGACTTGGATTGCGGTGTTTTTTGGAATATCTGTTGCAATGGTTACGGTCTATGTACCTTTTATGAATGGTCAGTATCATGGTTTTATTTGCTAATCAGTCTTAACAATTTCCCATTATGCAGACCTTTTCCAGACATCATCTGGCTTAGACCCAGTCTTTATCCTCATCCCTGGATTGATGGGATCACTTGTTCTCATTTATTCTATAATACGAAGGATAGTATTTCGCAAATGTAAGTAACACCACCTTTGCGTATGAATTTACACTCTGAAAGCATGGAACGCCACAAGGGAGCTAACTAACGACGGAATTGAAAAGCTTTTGGATTGTACTGATTCCGATAGTGATTAAGGGCTCAGCTATTATACAGTTTGAGTGCCTTTTGGAAAATATATTATATATTAATTGCCCTCTTGCGCCAATGCTGCGCTAATTTCGCGGGTTAGACCCACCTTGTCAGACTAATCTAATCTCATCAACATCATGCCCAGCTGGTTCAGGGCTGTTGGTGTGAAGCCATTCGCGTCAGCCCTCAGGCGGAAAGCTGCGGGGCGCGCCGCGTTTGCTACGGCCTCCTCCAACAATGGCCCAGGCTTCTCCTATCCAGTACTTTTGAATCGCCTTGACGAACTCAAGAAAATGGGCGTCGTGACGTCTCCGCTTACTTTGAGTGAAAAAATCCTTTACGCGCATGTGTACCCGGAAAGCCTGGATGGTCGAAGCATCATTCGTGGAGAATCGTACCTGAAGCTTAGGCCAGGTACAACGTTTTGTCAAACGCATTTTCCTTACATGTTCCAGACAGGGTTGCCATGCAGGATGCTAGTGCGCAGATGGCCATTTTGCAATTCATGCTCGCGGGCCGGGCAACCACCGCAGGTTCGGTGTCCTTCATGTCAACTTCTTACCCACCGTTTTTAGTCCCCTCCTCCATTCACTGTGACCACCTTATTGCGGCCCATAAAGGGGCAACCGAAGACGTTAACACCGCCCTCGTTAGCAGCAAGGAGATATTTGATTTCTTGGAAAGCGCCGCTGCCAAGTACGGCATTGCATTCTGGAAGCCAGGGAGCGGTAGCTTTTCCAGCAATGTACGACGACTAAGAAACTTCAGGCATTATACACCAAATAGTGCTGGAGAACTACGCTACGCCGGGAGCACTTATGCTTGGAACCGACTCGCACACGCCAAACGCCGGAGGGCTAGGAATGATTGCCATCGGAGTCGGTGGTGCGGATGCAGTAGACGGCATGGCTGGAATTCCGTGGGAACTCAAGGCGCCACGCGTCATTGGTGTTCGCTTGAGTGGAAAGCTCAGCAAATGGGCCTCTGCTAAAGATGTCATTTTGTCCCTAGCGGGCAAGTTAACCGTTCAAGTATTGTTACACTTCTGTTTGTTATTTTTCCTGATGTATATAGGGCGCGACAAACAGTATACTGGAGTACTTTGGACCCGGTACGCAAAGTCTTAGCTGCACAGGAATGGCCACAATTTGCAACATGGGAGCTGAAGTACACGTTTAGCGTCTTAAATTAATACGCTGACGCTTAAAAGGTTGGGGCGACGACCTCGCTTTTCCCGTTCACGCCTGCCATGAGCCAATATTTAAAATCCACCGGCCGAGGAGAGCAAGCCTTGCAAGCTGAAGATGCGGCGAAGCGGGGCTACTTGTCCAGCGACAGTGGAGCTGATTACGATCAAGTGATTGAAATTGACCTA
The DNA here is from genome assembly GCA_026954515.1 of Cladochytrium tenue. Classification (NCBI taxonomy): domain Eukaryota; kingdom Fungi; phylum Chytridiomycota; class Chytridiomycetes; order Cladochytriales; family Cladochytriaceae; genus Cladochytrium; species Cladochytrium tenue. The sequence goes on from JADGKE010006485.1 coordinate 13,625, forward strand.
GGAACTGTCGAGCCTCACATTAATGGGCCATTTACCCCAGGTTTTAAATACTGTCTTGTTAACTATTCTGAATGAAATAGATGCCGCAACTCCAATCTCCAAGTTTAAGGACCTTGTAAAAGAGAAAGGCTGGAAAGACGAGGTTAAAGCTGGGCTTATTGGCTCTTGTACCAACTCTTCCTACGAAGATATGTAAGTTTGGCCTCATTATGGTGTAAAATGTGATACCTGGAAGGACTCGAGTAGTGTCGATCGCAAGACAAGCGAAGCAAAATAACATAAGGAGAAAGGCTGAGTTCTTGGTGACACCCGGCTCGGAACAAATTCGGGCGACAATGGAGCGGGACGGAATATTGTCGGAGTTGAACGAAGCCGGCGCGACAATATTAGCCAATGCTTGTGGCCCTTGTAAGTTTCTTACCAACTTCATGAGTTAATCTGTGAAGGCATTGGCCAATGGAAGCGTGCTGACGAGAGCAAGAACGAAGAAAATGCTATCCTAACAAGTTTTAATCGAAATTTCAAAGCTCGAAATGACGGGTCACCATTGACGATGAACTTTTTGGCCTCTCCAGAGGTGACGCAATATTATACGAACGCAATTTGCTCAATTCTTCATTGAAACAGATCGTGACAGCAATGACATTTGCCGGAAAGTTGACTTTTGATCCCACACGCGACTCTGTCTCAAGTGAAGACGGCAAAGAGTTCAAATTTGAGCCCCCGACTGGGGTCTCTTTGCCCGATGCCGGGTTTTTTTCAGGTTTGAATTTTCTTATCCTTGATTGAGTTGACTCGGGTTTGGAAAGGCCGTGATGAATTTCGACCCATCCTGAATATCGCGGCATCCCCGGCACAAGAAATTATTGTTCCAGAAGGGTCTCAACGGCTCCAACTGCTGAAACCGTTTGATTCGTGGAAGGGAGCTGATTACCATGATCTGCGTGTTCTCGTCAAGGCGAAGGGAAAATGTACTACAGATCACATCAGGTACTTTAAATGTCAGTTACAGTACGAATTTATAACCCTACTTCGGTCGCAACAGTGCTGCTGGAGTTTGGCTTAAAGTAAGTCTGCTCAGGTTCTTTTGCTATATTCACAAGCTATAGTACAAGGGCCATTTAGAAAACATTGCCAACAATACTTTAATTGGCGCTGTGAATGCGTTTACCGGCAAGACGAATTCCGTCTTGAATGAGCTGACAAATGAGGTTCGAGCTTAAATGGATTGCAAGGACCTAAAGAATGAACAGGAGGACACGATTCCAAACGTTGCAAAGAGTTATAAGGCCAATGATATCGCTTGGGTTGTTATTGGTGATTGGAATTATGGAGAAGGATCAGCTCGTGAGCACGCTGCGTTACAACCAAGGTGAGACTTCTGAGCTCCAGATGACAGTCGTCATTAATTTTGGCAAAGGTTCCTTGGCTGCCCGATTGTCATTGCCCGGTCATTTGCTCGTATTCACGAGACCAACCTGAAAAAGCAAGGCGTTGTCCCTCTTGTGTTCGAAGACGAATCCGACTACGATCGCATTCCTCAGGGTGCCCGCCTTTCTACCGTGGGATTATTGGATGCGCTGACAACGGGCAGCGCCGTTCAGGTCCACGTTTCCGACCCGGTGAAGCAGAGCAAGTTTACTATACGCCTCAAGCACACGTTCAGTGCCGACCAAGTCGAGTGGATTAAGGCTGGCAGCGCCTTGAACCTTGTGGCCCAATCAAGCAAAGAGAACTAGATCGCGAAGGATAAAGGAGGAGCAGGGGAGGTGGGCGGTGACAGG
>JADGKE010006486.1:0-15331 GCA_026954515.1 Cladochytrium tenue
GTCACAAGGACGTGGAGGCCGTCGAGGCAGCGAGCGGCTCGGCGGGTGCCGAGCAGCGTCACGGCCAGGTAGTGCGCGAGCACCTTGACTGTGGCCAGCACGGGGAGCACCAGCAGCACCTGCCACAGAGCCACACGGGAAGCAAGCGCCCCCAAGACACCCAACACGGAAGCCATCACGTGACAAAAACTTAATTACCCGTCTATTACATGGCTTAACTACGCCTGAAAATAATCACTCATCATCGTCGTTATCCCCATCCTCGTCGTCAATCATATTCTTCCCCTTGCCTTCATCGTCCGGTTGATCGCGCGTGGAGGGCTGGCGGTCGAGCCGTAGTTCGCCGGTCTCATTCAAGTACCACGAAAATTGTGGCGCGTGACGATCCACCAGTTCGAGCCAGTCGATGAACACGCAATCGAGAAGCTCCTCCTCCACCATTCGCGAGTGAATCCACTTTTTAACAAATGGGCGCACTACATCCTATAATTAGACGGTTAGGTTCATGTGGGCTCGTCGACGATGACGAGTGAATTGTGGGAAAACCTGCAAAGGTGCAAAATCAACGCGCTGTCTGCTGTTGCCGAATTTCTTGTTGTATGCTTCAAAAACGGGCTGAGAATAATCTTTAAGGGAAATATGAAAAATATATTGTAATATGCAAACCTCGCATAGCATTAGACCAAGGGCTGGCGCTTTGGGAATGTTGATTTTTAGCTCTTTGAAAAACTCTTTTATTATATGCGACGGTGTTGCCGTCCTGACCAGTAAAATGACAAGACCTACATCGAATTCAGAAGCCCGCTGGCAAAATCCACGTACCTATCATTTTTCGGATTTGGTGTAGCATGAAGGACTGGCCATGGACCTTTATGGTAACCCATTCCAGCTCATCTCGAATAAATGGGTCTGAACACTTCCAATCATGCGAAGATCATATCAGAAAAAAGGAAATTAATTACAGCAAAACAGCGAACCTCGAACATTCGAATGTAGCGCTTTGCGCCTTTCGATTGAAATGCGCAGTTCACAGTGAAGTTATGAAAGTTATGTGTTCCGACGTATTCTTTCAAGCAGCTTCGAAGGTGCCCCAGTGCATCCTCGCTTAAGCGGAAAGAGGTCCTGCTGTCTTTCGACAACCGAAAGGAGGAACCACCAGAGGCGCCCGTTGCAGGTTCTAATGGAATCGGTGCTTCCGTCTTTGTTTTATCCTCAACAGACGTGACGGCGTCCGGATACAGCAACTTCGAAGGCGGTTGAAGAACATAGGTTGGAAGAAGGTACTCGTATATCCGCGAATCGCACTTGTTCTTCGCATGAAATCCTTGCGTCACAGGGATAATGTCAAACACGCGAATTTGATCGGGAAGGGCATCGTTGACGCGGGACACGATGTCGTGGTGAAATATCAGCTTGATCGAAGCCACTTGGCCAGCAGCATGCACTCCTTTGTCGGTGCGGGCACAGCGCGCATAACCAAACTTTCGGGGGTCCTCTATGTTGTCTTTGGAGACAGCGCCGGATTCTTCGAGAGCTTTAAAAAGATCTGATTCGATACTTTTACAATTCGGATTGCTAAAAAAAATCTTATTCGTGCATGAACCGGAATGGAGACTCCCACATTTGAAGCCCTTGGTAGCCAGTCCCACAATAACCAAACAGTAATGCACACTTCTTTTTAGGCACACGAATCGGTCTGCTGGGGTCGTCTTCGTCCCCCTCTGGAAGATCTGCAAGCATTGGCAACTCCGGTGCTGTGGCTGGAGGTTCAGCATCCAAGATGACGGGCGCGTCTTCTTCCTTCTTCTTCATTGGTGAGGTTGGCTTCACTCGCTTTGCCTCAGCGTCGATGGCGCTTAGATCAACCTCAGGGGATCGCTTTGCCATGTCAGACCAATTTCTTTTTTATTACACAAGCAATCCAATGTCACCCAACAACCTCAGCACTCGAGCTTTTGTGGGTAATATCTGTGTCTGAGGAAGGGAACCTCCAGTTGTCCGCCAGTTTTGCTTGAAGGCCAAAGTTGTCGTTTGTTGACTCGGGATAGATCATCCTCATACTCCGTCGACCACTGTCCCTCGCCAGTTCATTTATCCACCCAATCATGTAGATGGTAGAAAAAAACAGTCGGATTGCGGCAAGACCCGCAGCCGACCACAGGAGAAATTGCAAGTATCTGCAATGAAATTAAGACGACGTCTTTCCATTGAATACTTACGGATGCACGGTCACTGTCGAACTACCCGCCATACTTAAGATCACATGCCTATTTGTAAAGATGAAAACGAGAGCCGTGTTGGATAACAGCCACAAGAGTAGAATCCTTGTCCGGAACTCACGGAAAAAGTCTGATTTTCAGGTTAGTTAGGAAATAATGGGCAGGAAGCTAACCATCGTGACTTAATCGTGCATCGGCTGCTTCTGGCGCTGATGGTATAAACGAAGGTTTTCCTCTCCTCTCGCGCGATGACTCGGCATTCCGCAAGAGAATCTTTTCGCAATCACGCCAGTGGGCGTCAGCATGCTCGGCACCATCTGGTAGTTCCACAAGGGCAACCTCGCGCCCTGCTGCATCCACCCCTGCAGTTTTGACTTCTCCTCCGCCAGTAACTTGTACGTTGTCACCTTTTGTGCCCCAGGACACGTCGTGAATGTTACAAACTACAAAAGGGTAAGTCAAAGTTGTCAACGGACATATTCGGTACGTACATGCGTATACTCCGAGTATATTCGCAAAAAATGGCAATAAAACCAAGTACTGAATGATGCATGTGAAACAGTGTACTGGGTCCAAATGGATAAGAGACGATAAGAAGTATAGACCATATGTCGACACTAATGAAACGACCACATTAAGAAAGTATGAGGATTGAAGTGGCGACGCCGTGGAAGCCAATGTTGTGCGAATCGACGAAGCTATGGCTAAACTCATTGCTGACATTATAACTGCATATGCGACAGCTGATGCTACATAGAGTCCGTATGTAGCTTGAGGTCGATTTCCCAGAGCGGCAGCGAAAGTCGCTGCTAGTAGAAACCCATACGCGTGCCGGAAAAGTCCAGAGACAATATCCCCATACGGATACACGGGATCAGTAGCAGCACTATCATTCGTGGAGCCACAGGTCGTAGATGAGCCAGCAAGGTCCATTATGAACTAATTTTCTAGTAAGCCCGGAAGATAATTATCGTGATCCTTACATAAAATGCCAGGTAGAAATTGCCAATGTTGAACCACGTAAAGTAAAGGCCAATGAAATTGTATCCAAATTCGATCAATAGTAGATACTTTCGTAAAGTCGTATGGCGTGACCGCATTACACGCGCAACATTAACGGTCGCATGGATTGCAGCAAAAAATGAACCGTTGAGCCAGCGACGGCGTTGTGAGATGAGTTCATCCAATCGCGTAGGAACATCAGTTTCTGCACGCGCACTTTTGACGTATTTTAAAAGCCAGCTATGATCGGACTTTACGACCAGTTCGAAGCAGAGTATGCGATCCTCAGCCCTGTTCTGGTAAGCACAAATTACATAAATAGAACGGCCTTACAGGTACATGTTTGCCTCTCCGACATTGAAGCCATGCGGAGACTCGCCCTTAAAATATGCATCGAGTGGCGCTCCCAGAAGTGCTTGGTATCGGTAAGCGGAGAAAGCACCCGGAAGGACGCTTATGTAACCAAAGACAGACTCAAGGGGCTTATCTAAAATGTTGCTCATTCTTGGGATAATTAGATTTTGTGGAGACGGAAAAGCATTGCGCACTTGTACTCAAAGTTCTGAAGCGCAACGAGTGGATTACGCAGGTTTTTCCAACCTTTTCCGAGATCAGCAGCTATTTCGCCGCAAGCCCCGCCCACATTTGCATTGTGCAAAAATGCTTGATGTCCTTTTAATGCAAATACTTTCCTTCGGATGTTCTTACTGTTATAAAGGTGATAAAACGACTCGATTGTCGGTTTCGTGCCAACATCAATCAGGATACATATTTCTGGCTGTAATACCTGCAACAAGTTAATATAATGAAAAGAATAAACCCGTCACCTTGCAGATTCCGTTAAAGAACCACCTATGCGAGTTGATTTTCTTCTTATTTTTTTCTTTAAGCAAAAATATGGTTTGGCAAGGGGCTAGTTTTGAAATGTTTGCGCTGTCCTCTGACTCCCTTCTTTGTAGGTTCTTGTCAATGCTTACACGAGTTGTGAGCTCGAACATGTGTGCATGAACCTCTCGTTCATTTACGTAAGACCGCTCCAGACCTCTTAGGTATAGGCCGTGGACACCAAGCACCGATAACACACCGGGGTCGATTTTTTGCCGGCCATCCGCCACAATCACCACGACAACGTCCTTCCAACCATCGGTCCGCCAGTGTGGCTTATCGTTGCAGAGAAAAGAAATATTCTTCATCACGGCTCGAAACGATCGACAAAACAAAATATTGTCTTCGTTGTACCTTAGGAAATATAAGAAAGACATATGAGGTTGCGGAGCTTACATGGTGATAACTACAGCAATTTTGATATTCCGTCCGAGCTCAGACGCACGAAGGGTGAAGCCCTCTTTACGAAACCTGTCCGGCTCAGCCGTTACCGCTGTGTACCTGACTCGATAGGCTGCATAAGAATAACACCCAGCAAGCAGTTAAGAACCTTAAGTGCGTGAACTCAGGATCCAACTCTTCGCCTGTAGCTCCTTTGAGAATATAAGAGGACACAGGGACTTCTATACTGAAGCGATCATCATCCATTGGAACGGCTAGAACAGACATGCCGGATGGTCGCCTCGCCTTTTCCGGAGGAATACTAGCCATGAGGACGTCGCTTACAATGTGATTCTCATTGAAGCCAGCGTCCTGAGTCGAATTCTGGCCGTCCACAAAGGAATCTCCGTAACCGTTTGCTTCATTTAGGCTCAATTCCGAATTCCTTGATTCGTCAATGATCGTACCGTTATACTCTCTCTCAAGCCGTTGGTTGAGGGGGAGAGTTAGCGCTTGGGTATGAACTGGCGAAGGCATCGTGACAATTCAATCAACTTCATCCAACAAAACATTCATGTATTAAATGCACGCTCATACAAGGACCTCAGGGCCCTGTCTGACCTGCCTCCGAAATAATGACCTTTTTGCAGCCATGGAAAGTCCCTCGAAGTGCCATCCAATAAGGTATAAAGAAGAAAATAGAAAGCGAAGCAACGAAAGGACAGCGACAGACCAAAGTAGAAACGAGAAGTAGCTTCAAGGGGCATTAGAATTAAGGCGTACCTTCAGCATAATATTCACTTACGGATGAACTGAAGAAGATCCACTATAATACGCTGGAAACATGACCGACTCTAAGTAATCGTTTGTCATGATAAACACCAGCATGTAGTTTGAGAACAACCAAAATATCAGAACTCGTGTACGAAAGCCTTTATAAAAATCTGGCGAGGAAAAATTATTAGTGTTGCCACAAAACCAAAGCCGTAAGAGTGCTATTACCATCTTTCTTAGTTTGGGCATCCGGAGGTTTTGTGACTTCCTTAATTGTTTTTGAACTAATATCTTCATGCATGCCAAGCCACTGCGCATTTACTACATCTTCCATGAACGGCACCTCAACGACGGCAACCTTCCGGCCACCGATATCCGTTTGTGCTGTGACCACAGGAGCAATTGTTCCAGTGTTTTCACCTTTGGTTCCCCATGTCACGTCATGGAGATTACAAACTAGAAGGTAAATTTTAAAAAAAATGCTAGAAATGCAGTTTGAGTTTACACCTACATGAGTAAATGTTGAGTATGTTGACAAACGTTGGAGTCAAAAGCAAATACTGAAGTAAACACGAGGTTATATGAAAAAGCTGAAGGTGTAGTAGGGAAGATATTATATAGAGTCCAGTTGTTACCAGCACCGAAACAACGACATCTCGGAAAATGCTGTCAGTGGAGGCAAATGCCCAAAAACCCTGGCCCGGATTGCTCGTGTTATAAGTCGCAACTGCAGATTTGATTGTCCACATTCCCATAAATAATATGAAGAACATAATGATCGTAAATACTGCTGTGATGGTTGTATAGATATTTCGGGATGCCTGGGGTCTATTACCAAGAGACACGACAAATACTGCTATCATGGCAGCAGTGTATAGGTCATCCAGGAATGTGAATATGGCTTCACCACTGGGATAAAAAGGGTCCGTTGAAGAGCTGTCGGCCGAGCTACAAGATTTCGCTGCAGCAAAAAGATACTAAGAGACTGTTACCTGCAGGAACTGCAACAAATCGACCTACGATGAAAGAAAGATAAAAATTGCCGACTGCAAACCAGGCGAAAAAAAGGTTGACAGCATTATAGAGAAACTCGGCCGATAGAAGCAGGCGGCGTATGGCGTGATGTTTTGATTTGAATATGCGCGTGAAATTCACAGTTGCGTGTAGGGCGGCAAAAAACGAGCCGTTCAGCCAACGACGCCGCTGAGCAATCAGTTCCTCTAATGATCCAGGTACATCCGTTTCTGCAACAGCACTTTTTACGTAGCGCAATATCCAAGGTTTCTCTCTACTCATAACGACTTCGAAGCATAAGATCCGGTCCTCTGCGCTACGAAACGGAGGCATAAGGGAAAATACAAAAAGTTTACAACCTACAGGTACATATTCGCTTCCTGAACAGTAATATCGTCTTGCTCACCAATGCTTGAGTCGCCCTTAAAGTATTTTTCCAATGGCCTCCCGAGTATGGCGTCGTACCGATAAGCGGAAAATGCCCCTGGAAGAACCGAAATGTACCCAAATACTGACTCCAAGGGTTTGTCCAGAATGTTGCTTATTCTAATGGCAGGAAATTAATGCATTGCGAGAGTCAGGACAATCACTTGCTTGTACTCAAAATTCTGGGCAGCAACAAGAGGGTTCCAGAGTTTTGCCGCATGCCGACCGATTTGAACCACGATCTCACCACAAGCTCCGCCAACCTTAGGATTAACCCTAAAAGCTAAGTACAAGTTATGAATCTCAATAGCGATTTGGTAAATTCGCACTTTCGTATAGGTGATAAAATGAAGTCATGCGTGGTTTTGTTCCGACATCGAGGAGAATGCAAACTTCAGGATCTAGAATCTGGCGCACGATGAGCACCCTATCATAGATCATATGAGCTCGGACCTTACAAACACCATTGAAAAACCACCGATGAGAATTGATTTTCTTTGCATTCTGCTCCTTGATGAGCAGTATCGTTTGACACGGCACCACCCGCACTGGAGTCGAACCATCAAACATTAACGATTTTGAAACATTGAGGTCTTTGTCGACGACGACCGCAGTAGTCAGCTCAAAAAGATGTGCATTAACCGCATCTCCGTTTACAATAGTCTTGAGAGCCTCATCGACAAACAGGCCTTGCACGCCCCATACAGTAAAAACGCTTGGATCAATTTTGGCCCTTCCATCCGCCACAATTACGACCGCAACGTGCCTCCAATAGTCTGAATTCCAAGACGCACAAGCGCCAGAGCAGAGGTACGAGATATTTTTCATGATTCCTCGAAATGTCTTGCAAAAATCCTTGTCCTTCTCATTGTACCTGCAAAAGGGTCACTTTCGTAGTGATTGCACAAGTTTACATCGTTATAACGACGGCAATTTTAATGTGACGCTGTAAATTCTTTGCTCTGAGAGTGTATCCTTCTTCGAGCATGTCGTTCGGACCACATGTTACAGCAGTATATCTGATTTCAATTAGCACTTGGATATAAATGAAATGAGCATTGACTTCACCTGAGATGCGTCATTTCCTGTGCCGGCCGGAGTCCTTTCTCCAGCGTGTGTTTCGCATGCCTCAAAACACTTCTGGATACAGGCAGCTCAACTACAAGCTTTCCTGATTCGAGAATTATTGGGAATATCGATGTGCGCCTTCGACTGATTTGAATTGAAGGGGCTTCGCTCTCAAGGCAGACTTCATCATCTCTTTCCTCCTCATCCCCCTTATTGCTGGACTCTACTGAGTGAGGCCCCAATCCATGGTCATGCTCATCAAAATAAGAGCCATCGTCCGCTTGCGAATTCTCTGTGATGACCGAGATTGCCTCGCTTTGCCGACTGCGCTGAGGACTTTGGCTACTTGCTGATAGTGGAATATCTCGCTGTGGTAAATTAGCTCTTATATGTGGGGCATTGCTGAAGGTGACTGTCGACCTTCGAGCAGCTTCGCCCGTCGGTGAAATTAGATCGAATTGTAATTTTCGCGGTGTTGCTCTGCGAAGGGAAGAGCGGCTGGGGGTGAGTGTTTGAGCCATTGCTGAGGGAATTTCCGAAACAGTCGATTCAAGTCTCTCAGTTCCAGAACTTGAGCTTCTCTGATAACTCGGTGGAGTGCGGCTGCTGTCATACCGAGACGATTCCTCAGAGTACTCAGACAATCGACGACCGTTAAGTTTCTCGGTATTTTGATCACCGTCATCATTTTCTACAGAACTACTATGGGATGTGGAGCTAAAGCTCGATTTTGAATTTTGAGTGAAAGCACTGGAAGAAGTTGACCCGTATTTCCGTGAGCTAGATGAGCTCGCGTGACCATTAAGTGAGCGCTCCAGAATCTGCTGGCGCAGCGGCCTTGTATCACTTCCGTAACGACGGCGACCAGCGCTTTCAGCTGGTATGTTTGGTTCTTCGTGATTGGATGATGAGGCTGGAGAGCTTCTGGCAGACTCTATTCTTGAATCATGTATGCTGGACCTTCGGCCACTGCCTTCATATGCCCTCCAACCACTTCCTCTGTCGTCACTGCCTTGATCGGTTTGCGAGTCGTCACTCTCGCTGTTACTGGTGGCTGACTTGTGTAGTTCAATACTCCACGGCCAAGGAAGCGAATCCGTTTGGATGGCAGGGGCTGGGATTTCCCCAGGCCAAGGAAGAAGTGAGGCTCCCCGCGCGATCTGCCAACTTTCTGCCGTATCGGGAGAAGCTGAAATAGCCTGGCTGTCAGAGCTTCCGGAAATTGACTCCATTTCTTTTATGGAACTTGGGATTCTCCTGGAGGTTTGAAGTAACGGCGGGAGCCGACCAGGCCCTTTTGTGCCTTCGTCGGCGTTGCTGCCTGTTGCCTCTGACATTTCCACCCGAAATTGTTAAAAAATGCTGCAGACACATTCAACCCTGCAAACCCACATTTGTAGCATTACAGCAACTCTTCCTTTCAGTACCCCCTTTCAGTACCCCTTTCAGTACCCCTTTCAGCACCTCAAGCATACTCCTTTTTCATGGAATCGTTTGCATCTACCGCCTTGTTCCTTCCTTGTTGACCGCTATGGAGTGCAATGATACCGCATCATCCATTGGAAACTACAGGAAATAGAAAAGAACCAACTCCGCCGCTTGACCTAGCGACCGCGAGCCCCACGGCCACGGCCACGCCCGCGACCACGCATTCCCCTTCCTCGTCCTCGTCCGGCAGGTCCTGAAATTTCCATCCAAATAAAGTGCATTAGTTCGACACTTCACAGTTCAAACCGAAAGAGTCAACTTGCCGGCATCTTTTTTCTTTGATTTTGGTTTTGGGCCATCGTCGACTAAAAGCGTATCCAGGGGGAGCGCGTCGGGAAGAATAACATAACGTATGTTGTTTCCCCGTATGCTTAAAGATTCAAGGGAGATCGGATCCTTGTTCCGGAGAGTCATCTTCACGGTTTTCAAGTGCGTGTTCATCTGCATATCCACGCCAGTGATGGTCCCATGAACAATGGTTCCATTTTTCAACTCGATCGTTACGGTCTCATTAGAGCACTTCATGAGAAACCTAGAATGCCAAGCAGAATTTCGGCAGAATAAATACGCGTCGCCCAAGCAATTGAAGTCAGAGAGAAGGTGTGAGTGTGTATTCCTGCGAGCATGCAAAAACAAAAACTTCGAAGCAGCGTGGCCAAACGATTGCGCAGTCGATGTAGGAGGTGCTCACAGAGACAGAAGGGATATGAGCAACCATGATAAGGAATAAACCACAAAATGGTTTGCAAATCGTTAATAAAGATTGTAAGGGAGCTTTGATTTTTTCATTGGGTAAGGAGGGTAGAGGAGTATACTGCTTGAGATTCTACCTGACGAGCTTCATCGTTGGCCACCTGACAAGTACGAATCCGAACCAGAAGAAATTCTGACCTTTCGTACGCGGAAATATGCCTGAAAGGCTTGGCTACTCCACCCAACAAAGTTCAAGCGCAGTCAAATTGCCGCCGCCAATCGAAGAAAAATTGAAGAACCAGAATGTTTTAGAAGATCCAGCAACCCTGCGAACCGAAGGAGCACCATCTACTTTGACGTCTGCTTCGTCCCTGGAAATCAAACAACTGGAAACATGTGGCGCGGACCGACCACCAACGTCCGTCACAACCCCAGCTCCGCTAGTTGGGTTGCTCCTGCGACGCGCCATTCACGCGCAGTGGGGTCCTCGGACGCCAGTATCGCTCAATGAGCTTCGGGATGCGCTTTTGAGCTTATCACCATCCCCTGCCACTGCACATACTGTGCAACGCATTAAAGTATTAAGTAGCTTGGCATGCAGGCTCGTTTCTAATCACCAACTTTTAGTCACTGCTCGAATCGGGATCGTTGATCAGGAGAGATTTACTAGGATCGATGCTGTTAGCCCCAAACTTCTCAATATTTTGGCTTTCCGAAGACTTTGCCAACGTTGAAGGACCGGCGCCACCCTGTGCGTATTGAAGAACCCGTTCATTTTTCACCCATTGTATCTCATAGTGATTTTTTGATTTTTCCAGGTCCATTTGAAGTTGTTCATCCCCGTGATATTTACGGCCTTGACCACAGTTTTGGAAAACCCTCCCTTTCAACCCCGGGGCGCAAACCCACTACACCATCGACCAACAAGGGTTTTTTGCAATCAGGCCGGACGGTTGGACTGGCGAAACGAACCCCACGGCAGCTTCAAGGAGATTTTCTCACGCCTGTGAAAACGGGCTCATCTTCGAAAGGCCTGTTCTCTTCAACACCACCAAGGACACCGTCGACCACGCCTTTCTCAGCAACACCGACGCCACCTGCCTCTGCATCATCAAGTAGTATACTCGGAAAGAGATTTGAAAGACCACTTCATGCAGATGGTTCACCATTTAAAAAAGCGGCACTCGCCGTCACACCCGCTCCCCCTTATATTACCGTCCTTGCCGACGAGATTCAGCAGCTTGAGGGCGAGCGCTTGCAATATGAACGCGAAATTAAACGGGCAGAGTTGGCCTCCTCATATCTACGAAATGTATGTGTAAATAATTTTTTACAGCGAAATTTCGTAGTGTATTTATCAATCATTAGCATGAACCAGAGAAACTTCATGATTTGGCAGCAAAATGGAGGACGGCATTTCGTACTGCCCTAATTGAGCTTCGGGACGCCTTAGGCCCTCAACAACTGCCTCCCACTTCGACCCAGACCCACATCAAGACCAACCGCTCACACGGCAACAACTCCCACCCCGATTCGCCGGGGGTGTGGAAATCGCAGACCATGGGCTTCAAACGGGCAACGTCTCCAAACGCGGGCTGGCCATTGCTCACAAGTGCGATGCGAGCTAATATGGGACTCGATGGCAGCGATGAGGAAGACGAAGAAACTTCAGGCAACTTTAATACCGGTCGCGGGGCCTACGAGTGCACACAAGGCGGGGGCGTTGCCATAGAGAGGATGTTCACCCTCCGAGAGCTCGCGGGTCGGATGGGGTTGGATCCTTCGGTGGCAGGCCTGGGAGAAAGCGACTCGGAATGACCGACCTCAAATTTTCCTACGGATTTCATTTTGCCTCCACCTCCTTTTCTGTCTCTTTTTGCTTGTTGCTCGTGAGTCAGCGACAGTGCGCATTTATCCAGACTCCGGCCACAGAGGAAGAGACAGATAGTTTTTTTTTTTCGCTCAAATTACTCACGTGTCACAGGATTTTGAAACAAATAGTGACTGAGGGAGAGCGAGAGATAGCGAGTGAGAGATAGCGTGCGAAACTTATGAATGACAGATGGCAGAGAGAGAGAGAGAGAGAGAGCGTGAGTGAGTGTGTGTGTGTGTGTGTGTATGCGTGCATGTGTGTGCATGTGTGGGGGTAAACGAAGTCTTAGTCTTTGCTCCGCGCCACACCATATTTGATACTCACTACCCATCCCCACTAGACCCCACCTCCCTGGCCCCCTTCGCCGTCTCCAGAGCTCCTTCGGGCTTGCAGTGGCGGAACCGGGAAGCCACAAGCGCCGTCGACGAACGTAGAGGCAAGTTTCAAGGTGTCAGGGTGGTGCATGAGAAACCCTCATTGTATGTATTAGCAAATTCAACCACACAAGCGACCAAAGCATCATCGGTAGTCCATTGGACAGGCCTCTAAGACGATCTTGTGCTGATCCTTGCGTCTTGCGCCTGGCTGTCATCCCACTGACTCCGCGCCACCTGCGCGTCTTCCATCCCCAACACCTGATAATCCATTCCCTTCATTCTTCAACCGGACCTTGCTCCTTTCTCTGGCACCGTTCGGGCTTTCTGGCCTCTGTAGCCCTGCTTGTGGCTCCGCCGCCCCACATCCGCTCGATTTCTTTTCGTCCACCTTTCTCGGTTCTCACTTTTCTCTCAGCCTCAGTGCATTCACTTCAACAGCCCTTCTAGTCCACCAAAAATACGACATGGGAGCTTCTCATTAAGTCAACTTCGACCATGATGCTCACCACACTCTCGCGCGTCGTCTCCCTCCTCCCTACACCTGATGTTCCCACCTCTACCCGACCTTCCTCACTTCTCTGGCGCCGTTCGACTTTCGGGTTTACTGGCCTCTGTAGTCCCGCTCGTGGCCCCCCCCCATCTCCAACATCCGCTCGACTTCCCTTTCATCCACCTCTCCTCGGTTCTCACCTTTCTAATCCTCGGTGCCTGTACTTTAACTCCCCTTTTGGTCAGCCAAAAATACGATTTGGGTGCTTCTCATAAGAATTGAGCGGAGACGGCCTCCATCATGGTGCTCACGGGTGTTCTTCGGCTCGCTCCACGCGACGCTGACGCCGCCGCCCTTCGCCGCGCCGTCGCTGCCCTCGACTCCGCCGCCACCGCCGATCAAGCGGTTGCGCTTACACACCAGCAGCCACTGGCGCCGCCGCCACCGCTGCTGGCCTTATCGGCCGCCGAGACCCTCTTGGCCCGTCTCTTCGCCGCGCTGCTCGCCGCCGCACGCTCCATCCCGTCCGCTCAGCTCTTCTGGGATGACCTCGAGGCGGCGTCTGACCTGCGCATCGCCACCCATGTCATCGAGGCCCTCCCGATGCGTATCGCTGCGCTGCTGGGACTTGTTGACGCGACCGATGGGCCTGAGCCGCCACCGCCGCCACCAGCGAAGCCGCCAACTTCAGGCGTCGGTGGTGATCAGGAGCAGCAGCGGCCCTCCGTCTTTGCCCTGCTGACGCTGTCTCATGCCGCCGTGCGGTCGCGCGACGTCGCTGTCTACCTCGTCTCGGGCATCTCCCGCTCTCACCCAGGCTTCGATGAGGCAGCAGCTGATGCTACCGATGCCAACGCACGCGTCGAAGGCGACCGCCGGTCCTCCGGCATCCTTGCCTCGGCTGCTGCCATCCTGCCGCCCGCGCTCGGCGGTGTCGGTTCCGGCACTGCCGCTGTCGTCCCGCTGCTGCTGCGCCTCGCGCGCCGCGGCGTCGCCGCCCGCCGAGCCCGCGCCGGCACCGTTCGCGCCGTCCTCGCCGCATGCGTCGGCGCTGTCGTCGACGCCTTTGGCCTCCGCCCCACCGACCGCTCGCTGCGCTCACTCGACTTTGAGCTGCACGACGCGCGCGAGTCGCTTGCCGCCGCCGTCGACAGGCGCCTCCGCCTGCTTGAGGCCGTCCGCAGGAACGTCGCGTTGCTCGAGCACTTGCCGCAGTCGGCGGTCGCCACTGCTGATGCCGAACACGACGTCGACGACGATGTCGCCGCACCCGTCCTCTCTGCTTGCACCGCGCCGCGGGACGTCGACCTCGCTGACCTCGGGCTGACCTCGGACCGTGAACGCCTGCGCTACCTCCTCGCCTACGCCGACTCGTTCCTGCCCGTCGACTTACCGCGAGCCATGCGGGCTGCCGCCCGCCAAGCCGGCCCGCCTCCCGCCGCCACTCGCCTCTGGCTCCCTGCCGCCGCTGCCCTGGCCGCCGCTGCCGCCGGCGCCCGCGCCCTGGCCCTGAACGCCGACCGCCTGGCCGCCTTTGCCGCGGATGCCGCCGCCGCCGCTGCCGGCATTGCCCGCGTCTGGCTCGTCGAGCCGCTGCGCCGCGTGTACGCCACAGTGCGCCACGATGATGAGGAGGGCCTCGCCCTCGTCGGCCGCGACTCGCTGCGCGGTGACCTGGACAGCCTCGTTCGCATGGTTGTTGCATTTGCTGTCGACCGCGGCGCCGACCCAGCCGACGTCGAGAGCCTTGCGAATGCTGCGCGGAACGGCGATCTGACACCCGTGCTGCGTGGGTACGAGAGCGACATACGCAGGCCGTTCTGGAACACCGTCTCTGGTTCGTATTTACTTCTTTCTACCTCCTTCGTCTCCGCCAACTCATTCCCAACACCCGCCGCCCGCGTCTCTCATCTCCCACCCCTCGCGTGATCATACAGGCGACCTGGTCCGGACCGTCCTGATCCAGGTGCAAAAGGCCAAAGTCGACATGGACCTGGCCATGTCTGCGCTGGACAAGCTGCTGCGGGCCAACGAGCTCAACTTTGCCGTGCTCGCCGCCGTCCCCGCCGTCCTCCTCGCCTACGCCGCCGCCGCCGCCCTCCGCCGCGCAGCCCGCCGCGCCATCCGCGCCGCCCCGCGCGCCAGAACCTACAAGCTCATCCGCGCCGGCCTGCGCGACGTCGAGCGCATCCTCGACCGCGCCGCCTACCGCCGCCACCGCCCGCCGCGCCACCCGCGACACCCCCATCGCGACGGCGGCGTTGAATACGATCACGACGACCACGACCACGACCATGACGACGACGTCGAAGACAGCGCCCGCGACCGCCTGGATCCGGCCGACTTGGGCCTGCTTGTATGCGAGCTGCAGGCGCTCGGCGACTGCGCCGCCGCCCTGCCGCGCCCGGATGCCCGCGCCGCCTTCCGCGACGACCTGCGCCGGCTCGCCGACCCGGCCTGGCCTCTGCGCAGGCGCCTCGACGCCTGCGCGCGCTTTCACAGGTCCTACCCGTACATTTGGGCCGCGGCGGACGACTGACGTTGCGGTTGGGTGGCTGGTTCGATTGCTTGGGAATGGCGCAGCAGCCGGGTGTTTGCATCGCTTTGTGTGGGATGAATTGAGGACGGGTGGGGGCGAGGG
>JADGKE010006487.1:0-15249 GCA_026954515.1 Cladochytrium tenue
TAGCGAGCAGCCAGAGGAACTTAGCAGTGACTCAGAGTCTCCAATAAAGTTGACCGGCGTGGGTGTGTCGGCGTGCGGGGTGAAAGGAGACCACTGCCGACTGGGGCTAGGCCGACCAATCCAACCACCAGCCACCGTGGACACTCCATTCAGTCCGCACCGGTCAAAAAGGAATTTACAGCAAGCTTAATGCCTTTTTTCGGCAAGTCATACGAAAGACCATGTGGCATAGGCAGGCGCCACGCGCCAATCATGTCAAAGCACACCGCCCAAGCGGCCTTATCTCCAACTGTAGTGTAGGTTAGATGAACTGCAGGATATTTTGATGGCACTCCGCACGGTGGCACTTGGGCGAGCAGGGCCACCAGTCCCTCGCTTGGGCTTCGGCGCGTTCGGCCTGAGGTGGTGTTTCAATGCGAGTAGCAGCAGCTACACCAGGAGGATGACGGATGGGAGTAGAGGGGAAAGAAGCTCTCACTCAACTGAGGTGGTGGTGGTGGTGGTGGTGTTGAGGAGCCAATGGCGCGGGTGTCGACTCCTGAACCATATCCAACCCAGCTGCAGCGGGACGATAACGCACCGTTGTTCCTCGTCCCATGAACACCAGCTCGGGCTACGGTACGCCGTTGGCGGAAGATGAGGCCGTGCGGCTGCTTCACCACGCGGTTGACTCAGGGTTGACGCTGATCGACACTTCCGACTATTACGCCGGCGGCGTCAACGAGCGCATCGTCGCAAAACTGCTGCGCGAGAGGCGGTCTGAAGTCTTTCTGTGCTCCAAGGTGGGACTCAAAGGCTAGGATTCCTTGCTTTGCTTTCATTTGTTTTTCTCAACCCCTTCGCTCGCCTCTATAGTTTGGCATTGTTGCGATCAAGGACGGCGTGTGGCACGTCCGCGGCGATGCCGAATATGTCAAGAAGTGCTGCAACGATTCCCTCGAGAGGCTCGGTGTCGAGTGCATCGACCTGTACTACCAGCATCGGCTGGATCCAAAGGTCCCGATCGAAGAGACGGTCACGGCGATGGCTGAGCTAGTCAAGGAGGGCAAAGGTGGATAATTCTACGACTCGCATGCTGCTCTCGTCTCCTTTAATCTCGATCGTCCCGGTTTGCAGTGAAGTACTTGGGGCTGTCAGAGGCGAGCCCAGACCCCGCCATTATCCGCCGAGCGCACGCGGTTCATCCTATAACGGCGCTACAAGTCGAGTACTCTGCGTGGGTGACGGACATTGAGAAGAACGGAGTCCTGGATGTCTGCCGAGAGCTCGGCATCGCCATAGTCGCATGTGGGTCCTCATTCGCTGTCTGCAGCCACTTCGATCGTCCGCCCATTCGTCTAACACCGATCTAATCTGTGCCCCCCTACCAGACTGCCCTCTTGGGCGCGGGTTCCTCACCGGGTCCGTACGCTCCGCTGGGATGTTCCCCGATGGGGACATGCGCCGGGACCTACCAAGATTTCAGGGCGAGAACCTTGAAAAGAACCTGAGCCTGGTCGATGCACTGGAACGCATGGCGAACGAGAAACAATGCACAGTCGGTCAACTTTCGCTGGCTTGGCTGATGCACCAGAGCCGGCCTGGAGCTCCGGTGATTCCAATCCCAGGCACCAAGAGGGCTGAGGTTTGTTGATGCCTTCGCTTCCCTACCAAATGGACGGGAATGACTAAACTGACAAATAGCGAGTCGACGAGAACGCCGGAGCTCTACGAATTCAGTTCACAGACGAGGACGACAAAAGGCTCCGGGACATTGTTGGGGCTGTTGCAGTTGTTGGAGATCGCTACGCGTCGTTGCAAAAGCAGTAGTGGGGTGGTAGATTGCTTTATATATATTACGGCCATTGGCGTGATTCAACAAGAGTTGCGATGAAAAGCGAAATGCTGTGATTTTTAAATAGAGGATGTTGAGCAAGATTGTTTAGGCCTCCGTGACGTAGTTGCCGGGGAATACCCCCGTCACGCCACGCAGTCGGCCCGTCCACCAGCCGTGGGCGTCGTCGGTCTTAGCCACGAGCTCGATGCGGTCGTCGCGGTGGAACGACAGGTCGCCGTCAGCCTGCGCGGCGTAGTCGTAGAGCGCAACCACGAAGCGCGCCCCGGCGTTGGAAGATGGAGTAGCATCGGTGGGGCTCGCCGCTGCCCAGGAGGACGGAGCCAGGGCCTTGTGCATCCCGGCGAAATCGAAGGCGCGTGCGTCGTAGTCGTCCGTGACGTTTCCGGCGGAGCCGCCAAAGTTCTGGTCCACGGGCGACGGGTCGGCTGAAGAGCCGGTCTGGTAGCCCTCGTCGACAGGTGAGGTGGCACTAATAGGCGACAGGGCTGCTGTGCCGGCCGAGAGGGTCTTACGGTTCCTGGACAGAAGAGCGAGGTCGGCGAGGAGGGCGGCTTGCTGAGCGGCTCGCGCTTCAAAGGCCATCGCGGCAGACAGTGACGACGAGGCTAGCGCCGGCTCGGTTGCGACGAGGTGCCTGTAGCCGTCGGCGAGGCAGCGGTGGACGCGAAGCTGGTGGCGATACAGGGTGCGGAAGCACGGGTCGATGAAGGCTGCCTTGAGGGCAAGCAGCTGGGGCAGCTGCTGCTTGAGCAGGCTGTTGATGTAGTCGAAGTCGCGGGCGGCCTGCTCGAAGGCGGCCTCACACTTACCGAGCGCCTTTTCGTCGGCGGAGGTGCGGTCCGGTTTCTCTCTGAGCTTGCGGACCGACTCGCGGTGGCGGTCGTAATCCAGGAGTTTGTGGGACCGCTTTAATACCACACGTTTTACGTTGTCGAGGAGGACGATCAGCTCTGCCGTCGGCGCCACCACGCCCCGCTCGATCACCTCGAGGTCCGGACCAAGGGAAGCTCGAGCTGCTGTCGAGAACTCGGAGAAGGCGATCGCCGCCCTCATAGAAGTGGCTGGCGTTTCACGTGGGAGCTATTATAGTACAAAGGTGGCCGCATGAAAATAGTTTATGGATTACGTTGATGTTAGCCAGGTGGTCCGATTTCAAGGGCTGTGCTGGGCGACAGGCGGGATCCTTAACACGCACCGACTTAGTGCTCCCGCCGGTCCGGGAAGCCATCCGCAGCTCGGATCCTTGCGGGTCGACAGCCGCAGCGGCAGCAAAGACCGGTGGGGCGATGGGCTCGTAGACCTCGCGGAGGGTTAAGGCGAACGAGTCCTGGTGTGCCAGCATCAGGACGATGGCATCCTTGAACTTTCTGGCGTCATCGTGCAGCTTGCGGGCGCTGGTGTCGAGGTAGCGGAGGCGTTCCTCGACAGCATCGAACTCGGGGTCGCTAGTAGTGCCGGCGTAGCCCGTCTTGGACATGACGTACTGCGGGAACCGTGCGACGGCCTTGGTCAGGCCTTTCCAGGACATCGTTATCGGGTCCTGTGCAGGCGCGAGACAAACCCGAGAAAAAAATATATATTTGGCCACTATCCGCAGACTTGATAACTCAAAAATCTTCACTCACCACAAGGATTCAACTGTTGGCGAACATTTGAACCACTTTCAGACATGTGAATGGAGGGATAGCACTGAAACGACGAACCAAGCAAGCCCCGTACCTGGCAGGACAGTCACTCATATCACGGAAGCCCCCAAAAGCCTAGAATTTGATCTAATTCAAAGAAAGACCTGTAAAAGTGCAAAACAGTCTCGTGAATTTTCATGTTTTCTTGGGATCTCACTTCGTGTTACTCCAACCGGGGTGGTAAAAAATTGAATTGGTTTTGGACGTGCAACACATCCCTGAAACTCAACCCCGGTAAAACAAAGAAGGCCATGCACCCGAAGCCGCAGGTCAAGCCGTCCCCCCAGCGTTCGCCACGCTCCGTCGGCGACGTCGATGCCACCGCTCTTGAGATGGACCGCGTCCACGGCACGTCGTTCCGCGCCTGGGTCAAGTCACCCGCCAATCTCTCATACATCTGCACATACAAGGTTGGTCGGGGGCTCTTTGAAGTTGTGGCACAGACACAGATTGACCCGACACCACCACCAGAGGTCCTTATTCGACCACTACGCCGAACAAGACCCCAAGGCCTGTGCTGCGGTGCTCCAGTGGCTAACCGAAGACTGGACTGTTCCAACGGTCGCCGAGTTCCTGCTGAAGCTCGTAAGCAAGATTCACTCACTCCCTCACCCCCCCACTCCCCCCCTCACTCACTCACTCACACCCTCTTTCTTTCTCGCTCTTTCACTCCCACATACACACCCTTCCTCCACCTTTCCCTTTATTCAACTAGCTCACAATCACCGTTTCACTTGATTGCGTACCGGCTGGGCTTACTTTGCTAGTTTTACACTCACCGGATCGACTCAGCCCGATTCCGCACTGCCACGCTCGGCCTGGTCCAGAATTGGGACACCAGCCGGCGATGCGAGCTGGCCGGGGTCCTGCTGGTGGGCGAGGCGGCCGCCGCCGCCGCTCGGTTCCTGCACCACATCGCTGACGGTTCGCGAGCACAGCTGGCGCTGCTAGCGCGATCAGCCGCCTCTGCTTTGCGCTGGAATTACTCGTTCATGGTGGGTTGGGAATGGTTTGTGCCCCGTTTTCATATTCTTACGAAAACCCCTCTTCCTTCTCGTTCTGTGCGGACAGATGGAGTTTGTGATGGAGCTCGCCGAGGTTGTCCTCCCGGACTTGAGCTGGCGCGACCACGTCATGCGTTACGCTCTACGGAACCTCCGTGCACCTGTCTTGCCCAGACGGCGCGGTGGCGCAATTACCTCGTCTACGGCCTGGTCGGAAGAGCTGCTGCGAGGCGATGACGGCGACCTTGCTATCGACGCCCTTGTGGGCGATCATCGCCCGGGGCGGCCATGGGTTCCGCCTCGCCGGAGCTGGACTGCGCCAAGGTGCGATTGCGGGCCGGGCGCGGAGGATGACGAGCCCCCCTGTGGCGGGTTGTCTTGCAACCGCCGCATCGATGCTTTTGTGCGCACCATCGACGAAGTGTTCAGGTGCAACGACGCCGGAGGAGAAGACCACCGTTGCGAGGACTCGAGTGAAGCCTGTCACAGGAGAAGGTGGGACTCGAAGTTGGAGTTGTATGATTTGGAGGAGGACTCGCAGTCGTGTAAGGCAGACGACGAGACAAAATAAAGGTGCTTCAAGCTCGTTGTCCGATTTCCAATAATATAAAGAACACCAAAAAAAAAACAGAAACCTTAAGATGGCTCTCACAATCCAGCCGCCCCCACGCCATTGCGTGCGGAGACGATGTCGACCACAAGCAAAGCCCGCCTCCCGTCAGAAATTGATTCGATAACGCGCTTGGTGCGCGCTCGGTCCTTCTCGTGCTTCTGCATTCGCAAAATATACGCCTTTGGTGTCTGTGGAGCGTATCGTCGTCCCCGGCTCGCGGCCGGTGCCGGCGCATCCCGGGGCCGTGGCTCGTCCCTCGCCGGCGAAGCCGTCGACCGAGCCGCCGTCGCCGCCGCCTCGTTGGCCATTCGCTCCCTCCAGTGCACCGTCCCGAGCCGGTCATAGACGCCCACGCACGGGCGCGAGGCGGCAAAGGTTGGCGCCAGGCTCTGCACGCGGCCGCACAGCAGCAGGTCGGTGTCGGCTGGCGGGGCGCGTGCCGGCTTCATGCCGGGCGGCGGCGGGTTGACCCAGCCGCACCGGTGCGGAGGGACAGGCGGCCACGCCGCTGTGTGCTCAGGAGCGGCGCCAAGTCCCGAGGCGGCGACAGCCGCGTTGCCGCAACTGGCTGAGTCCAGGCCGGCCATGGCGACGCCGTTGGCGGTGCCCAGCCGCTCGGCGAGAAACCGCCGCGCCGGCACACCGGGGAATCCGAGGTAGGTCTCTTGCATGGCGGCCTCGCGGGCGGCGCGGAGTGCGAGCAGCATCCGGTGGCGCCGCGGCGCCGCTTTCTGTGGTGGGATGTCCTCCCGCGTGATGGGCAGTGGCTGGGAATAAGTTGAGATGCATGCGTCGGCCGCGCAGTAATGGTGACCATCTGTTGAAGTGCTTTGAGGCTCCGGGCGGCGTCCTTTCAGTATTTTGGAAGTTATTGGACGCGGCTCGAGGGACGGTAAGATTGGGCCAACAGGCGTGCGTCCTGAGTGCTGGCTGTTGTACGGGGGCGACATTGTCATTGAGTGGTGCGTCGCCAAATCCCGTTTCTCAGGTAAAAAGCTGTTTAGAGACATGTAATGGGATCTGTAAACATCTAACAACTAAGCATAAGGTGTTCGGATTTGGAAAACTTTCAGTATACCTGCTACCTGGAATCCTCTTTTAGTCAAGACAGTGATACGTTTTTTGGCGGATTTCCCATCAGCAGCGAGTTGCAAAATAACTTCTTCTTCTTCGTTTTTTCCTTCAGAATTTCCCGCTTCTTCAATTAAAGAAACCGGTATAATCTGAATGGAGCGTTGCTTAACCATAGGCAAAGGAATCAATGTTTTCGTCGAAACATTTTCCAATTCCGAGGGGGTCTCTGGAATGGGTCGATAAATGTAAGGTGTTGTTGCATCATCAGGATTTCGGCGATTATCCTGGAGTTCTTCATTTGGTGGAGGATCAGGGACAACAGGGTTTAATATCTTTGGGATCCCAGATGGTGCGCCAGGGGTGGCCGGGAGGTCTCGAAGCAGCGATTGAAATGATGTCATCGGGTTATCCGGGGCCGAGGCGGGAGCAGCAATAACCACATCAGGCTCGGGAAGGCTCACTGGCGTTATTTCCTTTAATTGTGCGTTACTGTGAGTCTTGTTCAATAATGAGCTGCTCGGAGACCGGCTGAGGGTTCGGGGAGTCCGTGAGCCGCGATCGCTCGAGCCAGGCGTACGCAGACCATTGCTTCCTCCGCCCGGAAGGCCTGTGTCAAGCATACTGGCACTCAACCTGCGGCCAGCGAGCGTATTTCTCGTGACTGGAGCCATGACGTGAACCGAAGCTACGCTCGGGTGGTAGTCAAGATGCAGTTGCGAGGGAAGCTGGGACGGGTGCACGTTGATAGCGACGTTGTCGTCAGCGCCCGTCTCGCCCGACCACGCAAAGCTGGTCCCAAAGTTTGCGACGGGGAGATTCTCCACTGAGAGCTGGTGTGGAATGTGAGTGGCACGGTGGTTGGAGGCCTGCCTGATGAATCTCATCGCTATTCGGAGACTCCGCAGGCCTTGCTTTTGCCTGCGATGTCGGTCTGCTGCAGTTGAGGCCTCCGTGTAGCCGTCACCTGCTTCGGCCACGCTGCTGATTTGAATCGTTGGAACAGAGTTACTTTCATCTACATCAACAGCAGCTTCAGTTTCCTTGCTATTCGAATCTCGATCCTGGCTGCTGCCTTTCCTCTCTTGCGAATTCTCGACCACCATATAAAGTGACCTGTCGTCGTTTGGGAGAGGAAATTGACTCTCTGTAGCAAGATCGTCTTCGTTTTGGTCTGCTCGGGCCGGGGTTGGAGAGTTTGTTATCGAATTCTCGGTGGCGCTTGGCGGGTTCGCAAGGGAATCACGCGAAACCTCATCAACAATGCTAGTTTGTGAGTGCTCTTCCCTTTGAGCACTTGGATCCGCGGCAGTATCAAGGGTCGAACCTCGAAGTTGACCGTCTACCTCTTCCATCGCGGGATTCGTTGAACCATCGAGTGGAGGTAGCATCTGTCCGCTTGGCAAATCTGGCACTAAACTAGGCTTGTGCCCCGTCGTATCCTCACTGGATCGGTCCAGATCCGACGGATCCTCAATATCGAGAACTCCGCGATCATCGTCATAATCGTAAACTCCTTCGTCTTCAGCATCGCCAACAACGCCATTTTCCAGCGGTATATCCCCTCCATCCTTTGAAGTAACTTCCTCCATTTCCGCCGACTTCAGACGAGCACCAAAGGCTGAAAGCAATAATGCTAACAATGTTCACACTTGTATATTAGAATACATATCGGCCACTGAGCGACAAGCGACAAAGAGCTCGACGCGTTTTTGAAGCATTCCAAATGACGCTTATGACAGCTGTCATGACAAGCCTAGGCGTTTTCGGCGGGTCCTTTCAAGTCTGCCGAATTCGTCAGTATCGCACGCATACTCTCGTGAAGCACCTTACATTCCTGCCGACCTCAGATGAGCTTCAAAAGCTGAATGCAGTTACCTACTATGCCCACACTTTCACGGACCACGAGTTTATTAGAATACATATCGACTACTAGAGGACAAGCGACAAAAAGCAAGACGTGTTTTTGACAGCTCCAGATGACGCATTACAGCTGTCATGGCTTGTCAGATCCAAGGCGACTTCGGCGGATCCTTTTGATCTTCACAAATGAAAGTGGTAGATAATGATGCACTTTATATTGAACTTAGTAGCCTATGCAACCATTTATCATGTCTTTTTCCTTAACATCGTTTCTCGGAGATTTTTTGCTGTAACCGGCCCTATATAAATGGCTTCTTACCAATCCAGCACCGATCTTGAATCTCTGGCCTAGCATATATGTGAACAGACGGCTCCGGAAACATGATATAGATGAAAAAAAATCAAGCATTCAGGGGCTTAGCACGATGTTTTAAGGCAGGCTTAGACTTGCACCGTTTTAATCTCCATGAAGGAAAACGGATGTGGGTGGTTTGACTGGAACCTTGTCAGGCTGAGCTTAACTCCACCAGACCCGAGAGTAAAATAGGCAAGCTGCATGCAATATAAAGCATGAAAAGCAAAGGATATGGAGTTACTGCACAGAACGTGTAATCTTTGTATGGCTGTGGCGTGGTTTTGCCGATATTAAGATCATTTATTGTTTATGGGACCAACAAAGCTCCCATCATTGGTGGAATGCCCTTCTTCTACTTGGTGCGATAAAGCCGCAACTTTCCGGGGGAATACTGTATCACAGAACAACAGAGCCATGGTGGCACAATATTGAAGGTTTTTTCGGTCAGTGGGATGCCTCCGGATAATAGGAAAGCTCCGTACCAAAAAGTTGTCCGAGTAAGACCTTGGTTTGAAGACTGCCTCCTTCGGGTTGTCAATCCAATAGTCATATCCTTGTCGCTCTGCGAACAAAATGGCGTCGTCTTTTGTTGCGAATTTGATTGCCAAGGATTGGACCGGATCGCCGCTTTTTAACGTCACAGATTCATTTGTGGTTTAGGTTTCTATATACGAATTCATCGAAAGCATCGTTGGCATTTACCTGCTTGACCATCCCATCAGAGGGTTTTCCCAGCGGTCCTTGGAATCGAAATCAATGCGCCAGTGGTTAGGACGCGCAGAACCGGATTGCGTTGGAGTGTTGGCCGGGCGGTAAATTCGGACCGAACGGCGAGAGATCTCCGGCGGTACTCCTTAAATAGGACAAAAAGAGGTCGTCAATAAGTTTGACCCTGGTGTGTTCTTGTGATGGTCCTGGGCCCTGCATGGACAGTTGGGCCTGCCTAGCGAGATGCCATCGAAACAAGCCATGGACCCGAAGCACAAGTATGAGGACCTGCTCACCTGAAATGAGGTCTGCAGGGAATACCTCCGTCCCGCTCGTGCTCGGAACGACGGCGGCCGTGGCGGCAGGAGCGGCGGCCTTCTGAGCGGCAGTGGTGGACGAGACCACCGAGCGCGCCTGCAATGCAAAGCGGCGGATCATATCTCCGGTCTGGAAATTTGAGGTTGGTTTTGTGGATGATGGTTCAGGTCATCACAGCGCTGGCGGTGGCCCTCCCGATGATGGTGATTTGGCTGGCGTCGCGCCTGATGTGGGGCGCCGACGGTGGCGGCAGCGGTGGCGGCGGCGCTGGTGGCCAGCGCGTGATGGTGCTTGTTCTCGGGGACGTCGGTCGGTCGCCGCGGATGCAGTATCACGCCCTCTCCCTCGCCGTATCAGGCTGTCAGGTGGACCTGGGTTGGCTATGAAGGCACTCCCGTATTGCCGGCCATCAGCAACAATCCTTCGATCCGCGTCGTATACATCTCTGCGCCACGGAAGCTCCCCAGCGTCGCGGATGGGGCTGCTCGTAGCTCTGTAATTATTAGGGTTGGGCGAACAATTTCGTACCTGGTCCTTGCAGTGCTTCGAGTTATACGCCAAATGATGAGCCTGGCATGGCTTGTACTGTTGGTACTGCCAAGACCGGACTGCGTCCTTATACAGGTATTTTTCTAGCTTTAATTCCATACTAAAATGTGTGTATAGAATCCTCCTGCTATCCCGACGTTGCTTTTGGCCCAGCTTATTAGGTGGCTTCGATTCAGTCGATTGGTGATTGATTGGCATAATTTTGGCTACACACTTATGGCCCTCAACCTCGGAAGGCGAAGTCGAGTTGTGCAATTTGCAAAATGGTTGGCCAATCGTGATTTATAGACATTCCACTAATAGCGCATCGAGGTATGAGAAATTGCTAGGCCGTGATGCCGAGGGCCATCTATGCGTTACGAAAGCGATGGCAGAGAAGCTGCAAAGCAACTGGCAAATTAAGTACGTCTTATATGGCTTTAAGTCATTAACACGTTCCAGCGGGGATGTTGCTGTCCTCTATGATCGTGCTCCAAGAGAATTTCGAAGGCTGGCGGTTGAAGAGACTCACGAGGTAAATAAGAGCACATCTTCAGTGACTCGCTAAAGTGCGCGAAGTTTCTCAAGAAGTTTTCATTTGGTGACAGAACTATGACTTACTCTCAAGGCCAAAATTCGACCAAGACTCCTTTGACAGAGGAGGACCCCACAAAGTCCGTAAGATTCACTTCCGGCAGGCCAGCACTTGTAGTGAGCAGCACAAGCTGGACAGAAGACGAAGATTTCTCGATGCTACTCAGTGCCATCGCCCTTTATGAAGAAAGGAAAGAGCTGGAGTTAAATGTAAATGGAAACCAGAAAGGCCTGCCGGACTTGTTGGTGGTAGTTACTGGCAAAGGACCGCTGAAAGACTACTATCTTGATCAAGTTCAAAAACTTGATCTTCGGCACTGCAGATTGCTCACAGCATGGCTAGACAGCGATGACTACCCTCACCTACTCGGTTTGTGGCATGACACTAATATCGTCATTAAAAGTTTGCAAAGGTTCTGCTGACCTTGGTGTCAGTCTTCATGTTTCCTCATCGAATTTGGATCTTCCGATGAAAGTTATTGATATGTTTGGTTGCGGACTTCCTGTGTGCGCTGTAGGATACAGCTGGTACTTATTTTAGCCAAGTGATTTTAATTGATCTGCCTTACAGCCTTGATGAGCTGGTTCACGACAGAAAAAATGGACTCATATTCAACTCTTCAGAGGAGCTTGCAGATCAGCTTGTGGTAATGATGTGTCAAATTTGCTTGCGTAACCATAGTCGAAGGAGTTATTTCAAGGGTTTCAGGAAAATGATCGCATTGCGAACGGAGGTAAAAGTCTTCTTGGTTCTCTTCGGGCTGGAGTGAACGAAAGGCGAGACCAAAATTGGCACGAAAATTGGGTCACCCATGCGAAATCTGTGATTTTGAGACATTAGTTTGTATAAAAATGGAAATACCCGGATCGTGTTTTTAGGACAATTTTTTTGGTGATGATGACTGCGGACGACCACGACCAACTGGTCGAGCATTCGACCGGTCTCTTTGGTGGCGCGATTGAGGCTTGGATCCCAAAGACTTTTGTGGATTCAAGCAACTTTCGGCAGGTTCCCGACAATCAAGAAGTGTTCGTTGATCTGGATACCGACCAGAGCATCATCGTGGACCTCCTTCAGATGGAACATGAGGCGGAGGTGCCAGCCGTGTATGTGTTCCTTAAACAGTATGGTCTACCATAATTAACCCGACCATGTCCAAAAAGCTTTCACTTCTGGGAACTGGCCGATGCAAACTCTGCCAGGGACACATCGCGCATTCTCCGGGTGGAGCAGCTTCGCCCTGGATCGGACCTTCCCTTGATGGAGTAAGACTTCTCTATCCGCCATGATCAACTAGAAAAGTAATACGTTAACATGTTCCGAAGGCCTGACACGCAAATCACTGTCGTCATTGGCCAACAGCTAGTATCCAAGTATCGAGAGCGGACGCCAGAATCCGGAAATTTGGTGAACGTCTACGTGGCGGTTCTACGGCTTCCGAGGGTTGAGACCGACCTGGTCATTTCGTACAACCACCCTGTTGCGCTGGGGAGGCTGTCGAGCTCCCGGCTTGCGCTGGAATCAGCCGGATCACAGCCGGAGACAGCAGCCGTGGGTGGAGTCTCTACCACCGCGTTGGGTGTCCTGGGCCAGTATGATGTGCGTGGAATGGGCACGGAGGAGGTTATGGGGGCGCTCGCGGAATTGGAGGGCGATATTGCGATCGCAAACTTTAGACGCATTGTTAGGAGTGTTGCTGTGAAAGACTGGTCCCTGTTTGCGGGCTAGAAAACAACTCAATAAACAGCAGATCAATATTTTGAATTCGCTTGACTAGTACGATGGGTGGAGGTACAGTCAATTTGATCGTGGTTGAACTGACCCAAGCCAAAGGAGGACTACGTATACTTCCGCACAAGAGCTGGAATGTTTACAATCAGAAAAACATTGATAAAGTCCGCGCGGATGAGGCGAAGGCCCGCGTAGAGGTCGAGGAGCGCGACTTACGGGCTCGAACTGCGGTACGGATGGCTTCCGCAGTTCTTATGTCATTGTCCTCTGTGATCCTCTAACAAGAGTTAAACTCACGTAGGACCAAGAACGCCGGCTTGCTACTCTGAGAGACAAGGCCAAGGACAAAGGCGGGATATCCAGTGGCTCTCGCAAGGACACCTCAAATGATATTCTAGGCTCTGAAGGCGTCCATGTGCATCTATTTCCACAAAAGCTCAAGGTTTATCATCTCCCACAATATCCTTTTGAGCTCAAACTTAGGCACTTCCCAGAGTGGTACAAATGAAGAGCATGAAGCAGAAAAAAAAGCAGAGCGGGAAAAGTTTGAGAAGCAATTCACAATGTACCTCGGCGGCGATCGCGGAGAGAAATCCGGTCCAACCCCTTGGTATGCTAAGGAGGCCGAGCAAAATGTGCAAGAACCGGCCGTAACTTCAAAAAAGAGGCAGGGGCTATCAGAGTCTTGTTCAATGATGCTGATCGGAGCCTATTTATCTCCCAACAGAAAGAGCAAGTCCACAGAAGAAGTTGAGGATCCAATGGCAAGCTATTTCAGACAAAAAACAGACAATAATGCACCAAAGCAAAAGGTTTTATTTGGTTCCTTTCGTTTTCCTGCTTACGGAATATACAGAGGCCCAAGCAGTCAAAATCGAAGTCGATCGAGGAACTTCGCCAGGAGCGACTCGCCCGCGAGTCAAAGGAACACCGTCGGACCCAGGAGCTACTGGTGCCAAAACCCCCACCCCTCTCTCAAGCCGAGTCTCTTCGAATGGATCGAGAAATGAAATACAATTCAGCGTTTAACCCGGAGCTTTCTCGCCATGGAAGGGCCAAGCAAAATCATTAAATAACTTCTCTTTAATAAAACTCAATCATACCCCGTATGTTGTATTGTGTGTATGCCACTAATATGGGGGCAATTATGGTTGTCTGAAACTACAACCCCACCGCTTTGCGACCTTTGACAAGGTAGTTCCTCTTCCCGACCGAGATAGGAACCAATGAAACAAGACATAAATACACTGCTTGCGAGCCTACAATCTATAAATCAGACGTCGCTCAGCGAACTTCTTTCTTCCTCCTCTGCGTCTGCGTTGCCGTCCGCTTCAAGTTCCGGCTTGCAAAGCGAAAACGCAAGCGACCTTCCCCGTGAGAATGAAACACAACGATACAATTTTGGAGGGACAAACAACCCAAGCACAGCTCCATCTGGGACTCAAACGACATCTGTAGGACTTGAATTGACATGTTAACCTCTAATCGTCCGATCAGGGGTTACTTGCGGCTTTACTGGGGCAACTCGAAACGCAGGTATTGCATTTATTTTGTTTCCTCAATTGATGTTACTTTAGAGTCAACAACAGAGCAATAACCTACCGACAGTTACAGAAGCTGCTCTTCCACTGCATTTGAATTATCCCCCATCAAGCTCATTTCCATATTCGCCTCAGGATTCTCAATTACAAAACGGCCTTTTGATTCCATCTGCAAATCCAAACACTCAGGCTTCTACAGTCCGAGCACAGCCCAATTTAGACATATCGAGCGCGTTATCAATCGCACTATCTCCAGACGTTATACAGCAGGTTCGGACGGCTTTTCTCCAACAACATACCCAGCAAAGCGACTCTACTCCGAAGGCGGGCTTTCCGGACTTTAGTCTGCAAGCGGGGGCTGTGATAGATCAAGATGGTCTTAGACGGCCACAGCTAGCGAGCCTACCGCCTTTTGCATCACGGCCGCAGTTTTCTAGCCCACCACCATTCGCTTCACGGCCTCAGCTTGCCAGCCTACCACCTTTAGCTGCAGCGCCGCCTTTTGATTTGCAGTCAAGATCAAGTATCAGCGCCCCCTACTTGGCCAGCTTCTCGGAAAACTCATCTGGAGGCCCTTTAATTCACCAGGAGGCTGATACGAAAGATCGAGCGCATGTACTCAAGAATAAACGAGGAGCAGAAGTGAAGGAAAAGAGGACTCCGAAATTCTCTCCTTCTATTCTATCGGAGATCGCACAACTGGCCAATAAACGAGATGTATTCGAAACCGTTGCTGCGCTTCAACGAGAGCAAGTACGACTTGTGTTATTTATTGCGTTTTTCGCGCGTTCCTTATGATCCATCCGCGCTCAGGACCTTGCTGAGGACAGGCTCTTTGCCCAGCGACAAAAGCTTCTTGATAAGCAAGAGAAGCTTCGCTCTGAGATGATGGCAGCGTAAGCACTGTTTAATTCGGCTGCCACTCAATTCCACCCCAGGGAAATACTTGGGAAGAAGCAGGACGGGTCGGCAAGTGCTGCTCTTGAACGACAGTTTGCTGCGGAGCTGAGGAAGTTTGATTTGTTTATGCATAATGAAATGACGAAGGTTCTCCAATACCAACAAGAAGTAATGGAAAAGGTATGAAAGCGACGAGATGGTACCCGAAGAGTCACGTGCGTATGGGCTGACTCCTTTACTACTCCTCAGGCTGGCGTCCCCCTGTTTGAGGTTACATTAGATCCCGACTTCTTGGCAGCGCAGCGGAAGGTTCTCGGATTGTTGGCCGATATGCGGTGACGGGGCCTTGAACAACACTCTTGATAAGAAAGAATTATAATATACAATTGCTTTTCATCCCGGTACAAATTTTCCTCGTTTCCGCAGCAGTGTCCCACACTGGTGAGCTGCGAAAAACAGCGCGGTACAAGGGGGCGGGGAGAAAGGGCGTAGACCAGGGA
>JADGKE010006488.1:0-15164 GCA_026954515.1 Cladochytrium tenue
GTGAAACCGAAGGAGGCTGTGAAGTCCTGCTCAGTTCAGGATCTGGAGCTGAAAATCCGCGAGGTTTGGCCATGGCCACAGGCGTCATCTCACGCAATTAGCTTCATGTCATTAGCCAATCTGCTCCCAGACTTCCAATATCTTTGGAAGATGCTGGCCGCCCAGAGGCTGACTTTGACGCTGACCCCGCATTAGTTAGAGTCAATCTGGACACGCGTC
Source organism: Cladochytrium tenue (assembly GCA_026954515.1). Lineage (NCBI taxonomy): Eukaryota > Fungi > Chytridiomycota > Chytridiomycetes > Cladochytriales > Cladochytriaceae > Cladochytrium > Cladochytrium tenue. Next base: position 220 of record JADGKE010006488.1, read on the forward strand.
TGAACAACCGCGTGATCGATCTTCGAGTACGCTCCGTCTCCTTTTTTGCGTTGGTTAAACTAATATGAGTAAAGACGGTCACAAATCAAGCCATTTTCAGAATTCAATCCGGAGTCTGCCAGCTATTCCGCGAATATCTTCTGGAGAACAAATTTGTTGAAATCCATACTCCGAAGATCATTGAGGCTGCGAGCGAGGGCGGTGCAAGCGTGTTCAAAGTCGCCTACTTTAACCGTATGTGCTCCTTTTTTGTATGTTTGCTTACTTTTCTTTTAGGCGATGCGTATCTTGCGCAATCTCCACAGTTTTTCAAGCAAATGGCGATTTGCTCCGACTTTGAGAGAGTTTTCGAAATCGGCCCTGGTATGGCATCATGGTTAAAATGATGATTAAACTCCGGAGTGAAGTCTTCAGGGCTGAAAATGCGAACACGCACCGGCATATGACTGAATTCATGGGCCTTGATCTTGAAATGGTGATCGAGGAGCATTACCATGAGCTTCTCGACCTTTTCGACGGGCTCTTCGTGTACATTTTCGATGGGTTGAAGAAAAGGTTCTCTGCCGAGATTGAAGCTGTACGGCGGCAGTATCCGTTTGAGGATTTCCTCTACCTTCCCAAGACACTCCGCTTGAATTTCAGCGAAGGAATTGCGATGCTCCGTGCCGCTGGTGTTGAAATCGGCGACTTTGATGACCTGAGGTTATTCTGGTTGCAATGTACCCGAACTAATGAATGTTTTTTAAAACAGCACTGAGCAAGAAAAGCTTCTTGGAAAGCTTGTCCGCGAAAAGTACAAGACGGACTTCTACTTTTTGGACAAATTTCCTCTTTCAGTTCGACCGTTCTACACAATGCCGGACCCTGCAAAGCCGGTAGGCAGGAGGGCATTCGAGGGTACTGTTTAACAGTCTTTTTTTCTGTCTTCGAAGGGATACTCGAACTCGTACGACTTCTTCATGCGTGGCGAGGAAATCCTCTCCGGAGCCCAACGCGTTCACGACTACGCTCTTCTGGAGGAGCGGATTAAGGAGCACGGGGTTGACCCCAAAACAGTACAGGCGTACCTCGATGCCTTCAAGTTCGGGGCGCCGCCTCACGGCGGTGGCGGAATCGGCCTGGAACGCGTCGCGATGCTGTTCCTGAAGCTAGGCAACATTCGCCGGACGTCGATGTTCCCTCGCGACCCGAAGCGCCTCAGCCCCTGATTTAGCACCTCGTCCGTCCGTGGTGTGAACCATCTATTGAACCTCGTTCCTTGTCACGGACCGCCCTGCTGGCTCTTTGTCAGCCATGTCGTTCTGCCTTTCATTCTTGCTTTCTTTCTGTGTTGGCTGCCGTCCTCTCTCTTGTCTTCTTGTAAGCCAAACCAAACCAAACCGAAGCAAACCCAAACAACAACCCAAAACATGCAAGCCACACACCCGGCTGCAGGCCTGTTTGACGAGGGTGTGCGTCTTGTGTTCGAGCGCTGGACCGCCCTGCAGCTCGCCATCGCCAACGACATGGGCGGGCGGAGCACGCTGGAGAAGGCGAGCCAGCTGCACACAAACACGGTCGACTTCTTCCTCGAGCACGGTGCGTCCATCGACCCCACCGAGCTTGCCGACAACCTGCACGCCTACTTCGAGGACTGCTTCGATGCCGCCCTCGAAGACGGGTCGCCTGAGCAGGTAGCCCGGACCATAGTTGCTCTCTTTGCAGAGCTGGCCGCTTCAACGTCTGGTCCCTCTGGAGCGGCGGCCTCGGCCGTTCCTCCATTGCTAGCCCGCCTTCGCGCCACGGCGCGCCCCGGGCTATCCTCCGCCACCAGAAGCATGCGGCAAGCCACCGGTGACGAAGACGAAGACGGCGACGATGGCGACGAGCAGGAGGATGGTGCCCGAGCCTCCGATGTGTCGGGCTCTGATCCATCGGCCATGGCCGTTGACGACCACCCGAACGCAACTGCGGCATCGGGCCGGCGTCCTGGGCCGGTCGTTGATGAGGACGGGTTCGAGCTCGTACAGAAGGGCGGCCGACGGAGACGCTAAGGAGGGGTTAAAATGGCTCATTTCCGCTCTCGGATCGGATGTGTTCTTTCTTACTGCGACTTCCCTGTCTCTCAAATACATGTTACCCTGTTTTGAACACCCTACCTGTGCTCCCCGGAACAGAAGAGTGGCCGGCAGAGACGTTAAGGAGGTCCTGATTGGTCGCCCTGGCTCGTATTCTTTCGTACTGTCACTTAAAATCCACGTTACCCCAAAATCGCAGAATACAAACAGTTTTCACATTTATTGTGACAATAAGAAACTTACACAGAGGTAGAAATATTTCATGCCTATGAACACGTCTTTCAGTCATGTATCGTACAGCTGCCAAAAAAAAAACAAATGGCTTTTGCGGCTAGGCTGCCACAGCGGATGGAAGGGCAACGGATGAAGGGAGGAGTGAACGAGGTGCCAGTGTCCCCGGCATCGCGCTTGAGGACAAACGCCCTGAAATAAACGGCCCATCCCTGAAACCAGGTGTGCCGGGAGGTAGAAAACGGCCGGTGCGCAATTCGCTGCTGGCCGGTACAGCAGCATTATTCATGTCGCCGCCCGCACGAGACGGCAAGCGCGCATAACTGTGAGGCGCGGCGTGGCCGGACGGCGGCTGCGGCTTCGCTAGGGCGGCCTCTCCACCCAACGCCTTTGACGACGACGGGGCGCTGGCGGATCCACTGCCGACGGAGGCGGTCGAGGCAAACGAGAAGTGGCGAGGGTCCGATGGTGGCGGCGGGTCGATCGAGAAGCTGTCCTCTTCGCCCCACTCCTCCAGGGCACTGACCTGGCTCAAGGGACGTGGGTGGCGGGCCGGCAGCGGCGCGGGGCGGCTCACCGCGTCGCTGTCCTGTGGCGACGGGGGTGGCGACGGCAGGTCAAAGGCCGACTGCGATATGCGCCGCGACACGCGCTTCATGCTCATTGCGGCGCGGCGGGCGGCGGCGGCGGCATCGGCTGCGGCCTGCGCCGCCGCAACGGCCGCCGCCTGCCTGGATGATTGGCGGCTACCGTCCTGTACAGCCGTTGCCCGAGCCGGCACGGAAGGCCCAAGAGGGGCGTCAGCGGGGGTAATGGACGAAACTGACATCGGAGGTTGCGATAGTGCCGTCAAATCCGCCAGCGACGGTCCTGGCACAGACCGTATCATTCGCGGTGTGACAGTCAGCTGGAGTGTCAGCGTCTCTTGTCCATCGATGTAAAGGGGTCGTCCGCTGATAGCGTCTTCGAGGGGATATCGAGGAGGAGGAAGTGGCTTTGGAAGGCGTTCCTCTGGCGATAACACTCGGCCGGACCAGAGGCGACCACCAGTGTAGAGAGATTCCCGGGGTGGGTTCCAGGGCATGGGTAAATATGGGTACTGCATATGAAAAACGTTGACGTCGGAGTAGTCCTTCTCGGGTTGCGTCCAAAAGCAGGAAAACAAAGAGCCGAATATATCGAGACATGACGGGCTTGCTTCGTCCTGGAAGAATTCGATCTTCTCATCAGCGTTTAGCGGCTCTAGTTTTAATTCCTTCGCATCCAAATCTAATCGTGCAAAGTCCGGTGACTTCGATGTCTTAGCGACAGTTGCTCTTCTCAGCGGGCTTGTTGGCCTCAAGCGTGTGGACGGCGACCTTACTATGGTACTCAGTCCACGGACGGGGACAATGGAGCGACGATTTTGCATTCGAATCTCCGCACTAGAAGTACCAGGCATTGTAAGGTTGCTGATCTCGTATATATCGGGGTTGATGTTGAGAGGGCTTGCTATATCACCCACAGACGGCCCAAGATCACCGTCTTCCTCAAAGTCTGCCTGCATCCACAAGTGCAGAATGCGCTCTGCCGACACTTGGCGATAGTGATCATCCCGAATTACACTGCCTCGGTCACTGAAGCCAGTGAGATCTCCTCGGTTCCTCTTGCCACGCGCGACAATGCGATGGCTATGTGTGCCAGAAGAGGTTGTTCTCTGTGACGACAAAGATCGGTGACCGACTGACCCCGACAGCGAATGAAGATGATGACTGGGTCGGGATATCGAGCTTCTCCGACTTCGAACGGAGTACCTGCGAGTACTGGCGATGGATCCAGCTTTTTCTTCTCTGGAGAAATGGCCTGATGACGACAAAGTCCCTTGTTGCCTCAACGAGAGCGCGCGAGATAAGTGAGGTACCCTTCTTGACGACACATTGTCGACATCTGTTGCTCCCTCCGAAAAATCGAGAAAGCGTAGCAAGTCCGACACAGAGACATCCATATCTTCCATTTTAAAGGACCTGCTGTGCGCCAAGTTTGGCTCGAACACCGAAGTCGTCGACGCGGTGACGGCAAACTGTGCAACCACCGAGGAAAAGAGCGAGGTTGCGCGAGAAGAGCGTGAATTCCGTGATATATGGGACGTTCTATTTGGCTTGAAAGACGGTGAAAACGAAGCAGTGGAGCTATAGGGTGCCGACGCCTTGATCGGGTGTGAGCCTGGTCCCTGCGGTTCTGGATCCCCAGAGGGTCTATGGCTTCCCGTCGATGGGATGCGCACAAGGGGCGTTATCGAAGTAGACGACGGCGGTGGATCAATTCCGTCATCATAAAACACATTGAAGCTGGCAATACTTTCGGGCGACGACGGAGGAGAGGCTCGGGGTCCGACAGCCCGAAGCGGCGTTAAGGTCGAAGGTGTGGGACGGGCAAAGGGTGTGGGCGGCTGACGTGGGCGCTGAAGGCGAGCGGGCGGCTGTGGGGCCTGTGGCGGTGGCGATGGAGCAGTAGGTGGGAGCGGGAGGTCTTTATCGTACGGCTGGAGCTGGGGCTCCAACCCCGGCTGCGATTGCGGCTGCGGTGGGTGCTGTTGGGGGAGCTGCCGGTGTGGCGTGTGGGAACGAACTGACGATGGTGGCGATGCAGGTGACATCGCACGTTTTCTGAACTCGGAAAATTTTGTAACCGGCCGGCGTCCTTCAATAGACACCCCTAGAACAATCTGGACGAGCACGGTGCGACGAGACAGGGAAGGGACCCGCCACACTCGTTGTTTTCGGAAAAGAATAGGAGCCGAAGAGGTGAATGGGGCAGATGAAGTCACTGTGGGTGACGACGGAAAGCGACACAGGGGAGATGGGTGCGGGAGTAGGGAGGGGGGTGAAGGGAAGGGAGAGACGCGTATAGTTGTGTCTATTATTGTCCAGCAGCAAAACAGTCCTCTTTGTATTACTACGCCGCTGCTCCTTCACTAGCTTCAAGAAGAGGGCACCAATCAAAACCCCGCAACTCATCGGCAGACATAGCAGCCGTACCTGCCCCACCAGCAGCTCGAAACGAAGGCCACACAAAATCTGTCTGCGTGAGGCCAACAAGGACACTGCCGATGGCTTTGAGGGCATCGCCACCCTCTTCATGTGCTTCGTTGGAGCTCTCAAGGCGAAGGCAGGACGAAGCAAATCGGATCGCAATATCACCCAGCAGCGGGGAAGCTTCTGGCCTAGGCATCGGTGCCAGAGCTGCCAAGACACCAGCGAGTTGCCGATTCTCCTCACGTTCTCGCCGTCGCGCTGCATCAATGATGCACGCACAAGTATCCTTGATTGCATCCGCGTAGCGCTTGCGCCATTCGGATGAATAATCTGTCTCGGTGGAAGAAACAGAGCTTGAGCTGTAGAAGGCTCTTTGACTTCACGACGAACGTTTGGTAGAACCGTCCCTTCGGCAAATTGAGCTGCCGTATTGGCGTGATGAGCGAGTTTTCCGAGGTTGTCCGCAAATACTGGACCCACTCGAACCTTACAAAAATAGCATGATTTTCTTCGTCTAAAGTAACTACTACAGAAAAGAAGTCGCAAATACGTGAAACAAACACATATTGGCAACCCAGACTCCAACTCGGTGAGGTTCCTTAAGCTTTCTGATTATCTTTTCAGTTCCTCCTTGTCGTCTTAGTATGAATAAAGGTGCCAGTTGGCCCGGCGGCTGTGGTGTGTGTGTGTGTGTGTGTGTTTCTTACTTTCACCTTCGTCTGGGGCTCTATGTCATTGAGATAACGGACTTTGTTTCCCGTAATTGCAGTCAATGGGTTCATAAACCAAATGAAGTACACAATTGGTTTTTTATCTCAGGAAATTGACGGCACAGCGATGCCTAACCATTGCCTTACCTACGAGGCTCTGACCGGGCTTGGTCCGCTCGAACAGATTCAAGGGAAATCCAATCGCCACGAAATAGGCGAACTCCCACTCGAACTGCCCGAGAGTTTCGAGCTCGGCCCTGCCTCCGTGCCGTCGTCCCTTCCTCAACTTTCAGGACCTTTGAGTGCCGTAAGCACACCGACACCTGTGCTCGACAGGGTGTGTCGATCCAATGCAAACCGCCAACCCCAAGAGCCGAGAAGGCCAACTGAAGTCGCGGGCTACTGTCTTCGCAATGAAGGCACTTGGCATGAGCGACACTGCAGACAACAAAGAATACTAGAACGAAATTCACGCATTTATTGCACAACTATCATCTTTGCCAACGCCTCGACCTGTGGACGGAGCTGTGTCCCTATGTCCAGCAATATGCCTGGAAGGAAAATAAGAGTCAAGCCAACTAATAACCTCGATCTAAAAACCAACCGGAGTTCGCGTTTGAAGGGGCAATGAACGACAATATGAGGGGAAAATAATTGAATTGAACAATCTGGTATTCATCGAACGCCGAGATGACCATCAACGCTTGTCCCATTACTTTCGACGCCTTCCAAGGCCGATCGAAGTTAGCCAACAATCGAAGCTTACGTGTGAAATAATCTTACTTGATCGCACGACATTGAGAACGTCGCCGAGAGGGCAGCCTTGGTAACTCGGGAAGGAAGATTTGGGGTCTCCACTTTTGGCCGCTTAGTTCGCTCCGTTTCATCATTATCTCACCTTTAATCAAAATTACACCATCTCTATCCGTTACTAGGACGGCCCCAAGGTCGTCTGTACTGGCAAAGTTGAATATCGGTGGTAAAGGAGATGCAGTTTTGCGTTAGAGCCTGTAACTGACAGGCAGAATAAGAAGGAAACACTCACGTTGCGAGCAGATTTTCTAGCCACAGGCGAAGCTAACATCAGGGTTAGATCTTCCAATATGATCCCGCTCGTAACAGCACAGCCGATCCCACCTCATCAATGCCCATTCCCATGTCAAAAATTGAACCTGACACACCACGGGTACAAATAATCTATTGCCAAACCCTTCAGCGACACCAGCATCTAAATTATCTTTCGCTTCTTTTGTTTCGTGGTATCGTTCTTCTTTTTTGCGCCCAATTCCATTAAAGCGTGTAGTTTTGCCTGTGTAGTTTCGGCAGCCTCTTCACGCCTTTTTGCCATTCCTGCACGGTCCTATAGGGTGGGAGTTAAGACGAATATCATGGCTTCTCATTGTACCGTCACAGATGATGGGCCAGCAATTGAGCCTAGTGTTCCAGCAAACTTGTTGGTCTGTGAAATGGGAATTGTAGGGCCGTTCGCCTCCTCGGTGTTCGCATCTTCGGACACGTGCAAGGTGACCATTGCTGTATCTGCAACCAAGCTTAAAATTCACGACAGAACGGCCGCAAGTACCATTTTGCCGCTCGTAGCGTCCGAAACCAGCTGGAGTTATCCGCGTCATGGCAACTTCATACAATTTGGCCATTTTAGGATTTTGAAAGAACATGGTAGGTAGAAATTGCTCTGCCGCGGCCACTCGTGCAAACCTCTTCGATGGTTGGTAAATTATTTAATGCCAAGCACTGCAGACTGGTACCTCTTGTTCACCAGCCTCAAAAGCGTCACGGTCAAAATCAGGCCCACGGGACCCTGCGAGTGTAAATCAATAATAAAAACCCTTGCCAGTTTCCTACGTTGCGGCGGTAGTCCATTGAGGGCTAAAATGTCGGCGGCTTCTTTCAGCTCTCGGTCTTTCACTGACAAAATGTCATATAGCCGACCAATCTCCTCGTTTGCGTGAAGAAGACTGGCCATAAGCGGCAGAATTAGCTGCGGAACAATCATATCGCCAGGATGCTGCTTTGGGGGCCGGATTGGTTTGAGGAGTAGAATCCATTTGAAATTGAGTCCGTTAAGTTGGCCTCTGATAAGGATGGACAGCTGAAGAAATTAGATATGCATAGCAATATTTCACCTACATCCTCATCATCATCGCCAAAAGGAGAGGTCACTGTATACTCGAACGACGGGTCTTGGTTTACAAGCAGCCGCCGAATATAAGGTAGGAACTTGTCGACATCGTTACGAACGTAGGCTGCCGCATGTGCCTGCCAGTCGGCGCGACACTTAACTAAATAAAGAACGTGATGATCCACCATTACCAACCTTCATCCGCGCAACAACTGAATCCGCATCGAGATGTTCCCGCCAAAAACGGCGCATGTCGGTGGCGAAAACAGAGTAGGAATCACGGGCAAAGTGGGACTTAAGCAGAACCAAAGCCGTGGTGGATTGAGCATGCCGTGTGCCCACACCACCACTACCGCCGCTACCGCCCCCGGCGGCGCTCGCGGCCGCCGGCGTCGTGCGTAGGCGGAATGGAACGAATGCGTGCGGGCTCCACTCGTCCATGCTGGCTGTTGGGTTGAACCCCTGCTCTTGTCAGACAAAGTTACCCAGCCACGCAAAAGCGACGCGCGTCCCGTTTCCGACCCACCACCACCGTCCTTGAGAGGCTCAGTCGGCAATGGACTACTTCCCTGGGAACTGGGGCAATCCCCGAAGTCGCGACAATGACATATTCAACTCTTCAGACTACCTTCCTGGCAGCCGAGCCTTCGACTCCGCTAAGGACCAGCACTTTCTCTCCAATCCCGCCCTGGCGCCTACGACACATACACAGTAAGACCTTCAATTTTCCGATATTACAAAAAGCGTACCCTCAAGTGATTCATAATGCTGAAATAAACCCAAGGTCCCCCATTGTGACTGGAACTTCCGTCATAGCTATCCGATACAAGGACGGCGTCATGCTAGCGGCGGACAACTTGGGTTAGTTATTTCACTCTTTCCTAAGCGACTATTCTCACAATTTGAAAATCAGCCTCCTACGGCTCTCTGGCTCGCTTCAGAGATGTTGAGCGCCTCTTCAAGGTCGGAGATCACACTGTTATTGGAGCCTCTGGAGACATTTCAGACCTACAGTACCTTAAACACCTCATTGAAAGTCTCGAGTATGAATAAGAGCTCCTGATGTAACTAACACATTTACAGGATCAGAGAGAAGTACGCCGATGATGGACACACTCTCGGCCCCAAGAATATCTACGAGTACCTCTCGCGAGTGATGTACAACCGACGGAACAAATTCAATCCGCTCTGGAATTCACTTGTCGTGGCTGGACAGAAGAACGGGGAAAAGTACTGCGGACAGCAGCTTTGTTTATATTTTTAATATTCTCTCCTGTAGTTTCCTTGGGTTTGTTGACCTGCAGGGCACAACATACCAGTCGCCCTCTATTGCCACTGGCTATGGCGCGTACATTGCCCAGCCAATGCTCCGAAAGGCGCTTGACACTATCGGGGAGAAGAACATGACCAGGGAGCAGGCCGAGAAGCTCCTTAATGACTGTATGCGCGTGCTCTACTACCGTGACGCGCGCTCTCTTAACAAGGTGATTTATTGAACGCATCAGGCCACCGTAATGCTGATATATTTTAAGATACAACGCGCGACCATAACTGCGGAGGGAATTGAAATCACCGCACCCTACGAACTGGAGACTGAGTGGGCTTTCGCGGAGTCTATCCGTGGCTATGGCGCCTGAACGTTGTGTTGGCTTGTTTTTTTTTGTTCAAAAATAAAGACGGCAGTGCCACAGGCAACCACAGTCGGACATCGTCCCCACGCCACATCGCTGCTGCGTATCCATGGCAGCGCAACCGAGCAAGCTCGTATTGTGGGACTTGTATGTGATCCTTAGTTGCTGTACACCGCCTCGTGTTTTGGAGTGTGTTTTTTTTTGGCTCAGTGCACTGCAGCATCTAAGGTGGTCTACTGGTTTAGGGCGGAACACTATGTCCATCAGGTTGAGCAGATGCTCATGCGACCAGTTCGGCCGCAGATCCCGGAGGTAGAAAAGCAGCTTAGAACCTTGGTCAGCTCTGCTGTCAAGACCCTCGAGGCGGTCTTAACCATCAACTCGAAATTGCGTCACGTAACTCTTCAAGAGACCGTCTCGCCTGCAGAGGAAGTTCTCACGAGATGCCGGATCGCCGATCTGTTGCTTCGTTACACTGCATGTGTTGTCGAGGCCGAGCAGCACTTAGCTAGAGCGGTTTGTGATCGTGCAGTTGCCACACTACTTACTTGTGTGCATAGATGGTGACTTCTCGAAGCGTAAGAATACCTATAATAACCGACTCCTAAGTTTTTGCTAGCTCAGCAATTCGGAGAAGTTTCAAATGATGATATTAGACAAGCAAATATCTGCCAGCGTACTTGTTGGAAATCAAAAGCATGCACATCAATTAGTTAAACAAGCGATCGCCGAGGCTTCTGCGTAAGCTTTACATCACATTGCTGTCACACTTACCTCCGTTTTCAGTGGTGCCTCGCCGGTATTAACTCAGTGGTATTATTATTTTATGTCTCGGAAGGCTGATTTTCATGCCCGGGACGGCGAATGGAAGATGGCTTTGAGTGTCCTGGCGAACGTAGCGTTGGAGGCAGAAAGACGAGGTGACCGGGAAATTAAGGTTGACTTTTTGCACATCTGGCGTGAGTAACGGACGTTAAACAGGCTGCGTTCAATTTGAGGAGGGCTGTGATTTCTTTGGTTCATTCCGATTATGCCTCGACCTTAGCCGTACTGCAGACGGAAGCCTCATACAACGAAAAAGAGGGATCGAACACCGGCCTAAATGAAGCAATGTCCAATAACGTGCAGCGTAACTTGAGCCCTCAGCTTGTTCTACTTTTCTATATTGTCGAAGCTATTTGCAAATTGCGGCAGGGAGAGAAAAAAGATGCCATCGCAATACTGGACAGAGCTAATGTCGCACTCGAAGAACTAGTAGCATTGAATCCAACCATTCAGCAGTTTCCCCAGCGTGTCGAATCCGACCAATCGACGGAGTCGAATAAATTCGGGGTCAGTACCACTGGTAGAGGCCGATCGTGCATGATATCTCTGGGGAAGCAGGAAAACGGCCTTCTTGCAGATTGCGATGCGTTGTCACCGTCACAACTTCGTATTTTGTTTCTAGTTTTGTCTTGCTCAGCTTGGAAGGGCGTGGATCCATCCAAGGCGCTTGATTATGCGCGCGAAGCCGATAAGCACATTTCGGGTAAAGTTTGTATTTGATAGTTTTCAGCGCGAATAACGTATACTATATAGAAGAACTGATGGGCCAATCTGGTAATATGCCCCCCTTGCTATGTGGTCTTATGCGTGGGCTTATCCTATGTTTAGTCGATTTCGCTGCTCCACACGATGCGTTTACTTTGAGACAATGGGCTCTTGAAACGAAAGCGGTGATCGTCCAGAGTTCATATGAAATTGAACTACTTCGAGGGAATTTGAACCGGTGTGAAGAGGTACAATGCTGACTTCGCTACTTTTCCTAATATTCACTAGCATTTGATGGAGCTTGCAAGATGTATACAAGGGAATAACGAACTCACTGCCTACTACAAACCGATTATTTATTTCGACTGGGGAATGCTAAGACAGGCAGAGGGCAAATTCAATGATGCGGTCATTTGCTTCACCTCCGCTGCTCGTTCCTCCGAGCACTCGAACGAGGAGCTCAGCATACTTGCGACTCTGTGTCGGGCGTTTATGCTGCTTACAAGCGATCAACCGAGCTGCATTGATTTGGTAATGTATCCCCCATCATTCTACGACACTGAAAAGCTTTAGGGTCGAAACCTCCTGAGCAACATCCAAAGAGTTATTGAGTCCAATCCAGCCGTTAACGTCACAAGTATCCGGTGGCTCAACTCTACCAATGCGGCCGCCTCGGCGTTTGTTGCTGGGGAGATTAAAAACACTAAGTTTGTTGTGATATCCAACAAACACAATCGGTTAACCCGTCTGATTACACAGACTGCACCTTCTCGATGCTCTGAAGATATCTGACGTGCTTGCTTCAAATCAGCTGAAAATGACGACCCTATCCTTCCTCGCTGCGGTTTTCTTGGAAACGGATGCCAAGCAATCCGAAAAAATGTTCTCGACTGCACTCAAGTTAGCCAAAAAGAGCCACTGTCGAGCCATTGCAGATGTTTGTACTGGTGTTCTTGACGAGATGAAGCGGCGTGCCGCTGAGAGCCGCGACGCCTGAGACGCATGACACTGTACACTGGGTCATGCAGGAAATACATGCACTTGCATTGGATATTTTTTGGCCCCGAACCTTTCCTGTGTTCCGGTATCATCACTGCAATTGGCTCCCTCAAATTACGCCCGTCGCCATCTCCTGCAACCCCGAGAGTTTGCCCGGGTGCCCAGCCAAGAGCTCGAAGCATCTTGTGCCCCGGATTCTCCTCGGAGATTGGGGGTACGCCTTCAGCCACAACTTCGCCTGTCGTTGGCGCGGCTCGGTCGGGCCTTGAATTCTTTGACGTTTTGTGAGAAGAACGTGGTCCGCGTCTCGGTACAGGATTCGTCGGAGCTCGGAGGTTAGGGACGCGGGACGTTGACGTTCGGATAATGGCGATGGACCTCAATCTGTTCCCTGACCCCCGCGTCCTTGTTTTGACAGCGACGCCGTACTGTTTCACCAAGGTGATCACTCTCAGCCGCATGGAAGGTGGGAATGTGGGGAGGAGGGCGCTTGGTGCTCGTTGAGGGTTCTTACAGAAATCGAACAGAATTTGATAGATGTGGTGCAGTAAGTCAGCTGGCTGCTGCGCGCTCGGCATTGGTAGAAACGAGTTTATAAGAATTCTGATTTAGAGGCAAGGCTTCCAACACTCTCGCTTGCGCTGTCGCCTTCAATGCTGATTGGGTACAAGGTTGCTACTGTGGCTCATCAGACATGCCACAGCGCAAGGGAAATGTCAAAACGTCAACGGTGATGATCACGACAAGCCCACGTTCCAGAAGAAGCATCCAAGCATAGAACGTTGGCTGTGGGCAAGCAGCCCGCACAACCTTCATCTTCTCCTCTCCCCTCACCTCCTCTCCTCCTCGTCTCCAACCCAGTCTCCAGTGGGCATTTCTCGGGCCGGTGAACACATGACTCCGAAGTCGGGCCATCACACCGCCGCTGAAGGCGAAGCGGTGCGCCCCGACACCGTGCTTTCTGCACTCGACTTCCTGGAAGCAAACGACGACCAATTCTTTGCCGGCTTCACCCCCTTCTTCACGCTCGACGGCCTGGACATTCGCCGTCGGCAGGTTCCGAGTTCGAAGCTGGTACCGTACTTGTTGCATGGTTAAGAACTCCATCCATCACGAATCTGCAATCTCTTCATAGCTTATTTACAATCGCGTATTTCAACCGGCCATGAAGTACGAGTATAAAGTTCGCGGACCTCTTCCAGCTACCAAATGCGAGCTACTCGTGTCAGTCTACTTGGATTTTGAATACCGCTTAACCTGGGACCCTCACATGCTTCGCGCCGAGAAACTGGGAAATAGCCGAGATGGTGAGGCCTTCAAAAATGCGCGCGCAACATGCTAAATCATTCCTAAGACTCTCTCAGTCCGTCACCAGTCTCGATCGGTGCCGATTCAGGCGTGGAAGTGGAGCCTACGAGCCTGCTCAGTGAGGCACAGCGCGCGAGTTTACGTACATTCTAAAGCATTATACCCTTGTAAGGTTCTCGATTGGAAACGCTACGTCAGATGCACTCGGAGCCGCACCAGTATTACTACGCGATAAAGATGCCGCTCCCGCTTGCGACGCGGGACTATGTCTACTCCGTTCGATCATGGTCCGAAGAGTGCAGCACTGGCAGTCAAACGTGCAAGTACGAGTTGATCGAAGGGATGGCGTCAAAGCACGAGTCCTACCCTGAAACGCCACCTACTATTCGAATTGAGGTACCCCCGACACTGCTTTCTTGCTTTGCAGGACAATAACCTCCCGTAAACGATAGAACTACTATCAGCAAATTGCTGTGAAGCCCACAGCCGACAACTGCGGAACAATTCTGGCGATGCGGTATTATGACGACCCTCGGGGCTCTATTCCTCACCAGTTTATCAACTTTGCGGCGAAAAAGGGTGTGCCCGCCTTTTTGAACGGGTTGACCACCGCTTGCGCAAAGTACGACGACTGGTTGACGCAAAAGTCTGCCTGACATTGCCCGTGTCAGGGAGATGTCTTTACTTTCATACTTTATGCAATGAACAGGAGAACATGGGAGGGTCGTCCCATCCAGAACATGTGCAATGTTTATGGCATTATTGAGCATCAAAATTTAGATGCTTTTCTTCTTTCTTGCGCTCCCTTCGAACCCCGGCCGGCTCTTCTTCTTTATACCCCCGCCTTTCCCCTTCAGCTTCCCCTCCGAGCGTGCTTTCAGGTTGTCTGTGCGCTTCTTCTGTCGGTCCATCATGGACTTCTTCAGCGTCTTTTGGCGATCCGACCATTCCTTGGCAGACTGCTCCTTGGCTTTCCTCTTCCGCTTGGCCGCCTTTTTGAGCAAAGCAATGTCGTCCTTGACCTTTTCGCCGTCCGCGTGCTTCAGCGCTTTGTTCCACTTTTCCTCCTCGACGAGGGCATCGGCCTTCTCGGGCTCCGCAGCACGAAGCTCCTCCATCTTGACTTTTTTGTTTTCGACCTTCTTCAGAAGGCTGAAGACATCCGACGTCCCCTTCTTGACACGCCCGAATTTTGGCTCGGTGACCTCAGCCTCGCCAAAGTCGACTCGTCCAAACTCAATGTTCTCGGTCACAACCCTCTTCTTTACTGGGGCTGGCGTAACGGCTGTGTCCCTACTCTGGCTTGGCTTCTCAGGGAGAGCAGT
>JADGKE010006490.1:0-14887 GCA_026954515.1 Cladochytrium tenue
GGGAAATAAGGGGCAGGGGGAGGGGGTGCGGCAACATTCAAACTTTCTCTATAGGGGATTCTTTGCTCCTCAGAGTTCCAAGGCTGTTGGTGCTTCCCGGCCTCTTTCTCCGAAAGGTTCTGAGCATGCTTCCGAGCAATCAGATGACGGCAGCCATGGCAAGAGTGAGCTGCCTGACTGAATTGGTGCTTGTTAACTGTTACTCCCGAAGTTGCGAGAAAGCGCCGTCGCGTATTGTCTGACGAAGAAGAGAGTGATAGCAACAAGCCTATCACTGACGAAAAGGAAAGTGAAGCGACTGCCACAAAGACAACCTTACTTCAAGATGCTCCAAACCCTGACGCGAAAGAAATAGACTCGAAAGAGGATAGTGGCGACAAAAATGTTTGGGAATGACACCTTTTTGGAATGCTGACTAATTACCAAGAAACCTGTGAAGAAACTGAACCCATTTGAAAGAATGAAGCGCCGAAGGTCGACCGAAGGTGCGAATCCATCTGACGAAAACAAAATGCCCGGAGGTGACATGCGCATAGCCCCTTGCACCAACTTAAGTTGATTTTAGCATCCCCCGAAACTGAAGGCAATCAACAAAGTGAAGCGAATCCGCCGGAAACTGAGTTTGGAAATCTAGTTTCTCTATTATACTTATTGCAAACATTAGGAAGAATCATTCAACTGACTACAGCAAGTGGATGAAAGATGGAAGGTAAGGCTGCTTGTGGCCATTCGAGCGTAACCCCACTAGTGTACAATACTCAGCACTATGTTCCACTTTCGATCAGATTGAGAAGACAACCAAGAGGTAATCGAAAAGTATGACTGTATCTTATTTTTTTTAGGCTTCTCATCATTGATATATTGAAGAAGTTTTTCCTTTTTCTATTTAAAAATTCTCCGGAATGCTTAGTGGAGGCTGTGTATCTCTGCTTAAATAAGGTTCGCGCGTGTTAACTGGCCTATCTCTAAAATCATTATAAGATATGTCCAGACTATGAAGGGAAAGAATTGGGCATCGGCGAGAGTGTTCTAATAAAAGCCATTGCAACCGCTACCGGCCGATCAGCTGCAAAAATCAAATCTGATTATCAAGAAGTTGGTGATTTGGGCACGGTTGCGCAGGTGACTGAGCCGATCAACTTGTTGTTTTCCTGAGAACTTTATAGAGCAGTAAAAAGAAACAGATGACGCTCGGGACCACCCGCACCTTAACAATTTCGAAGGTTTATCAGGTTTTGAAAGAAATTTCTCTTATAACTGGGACATCTGTGAGTGCTAATTGAACGAGGAGATTAACAATGTAGTCACAAGCGAAAAAAATAGAGAAGATCAACTCTCTGTTGGTATCCTGCCAGAATTCTGAAACAAAGTTCATTATAAGGTACGGTTTGGAATTTTATATCGCTAACGATGGAAGATCGCTGGAGGGAAAGCTTAGAATCGGGCTAGCTGAAAAATCCGTCTTAGTTGCACTTGCACAAGCTTCTGTAATGAGAAACCCTGGTAATGGCTGTCATATTTCTCGTTTCCTAAATTTCCTCAGAGGTAAAACGGCTGACGACCGAGGCGATTGAAAAGGAATTAGAGACCGCAGCCACGATCCTTAAGCAAGTTTACTGGTGAGGTGCCAGTTTTTATTTTTCTGATCTCAAACTAGCCAATTACCAAATTACGACATCCTTATTCCGTCATTGGTGGAGGGTGGCATTCATAAACTTCACGAATCCTGCAAACTCACCCCAGGTAAGGCAGCTTTTCGTGCAGTTATTGTTTATATATAATAATTTTTACAGGAATCCCACTAAAGCCTATGTTGGCCCATCCGACGAAAAGTATATCTGATGTTCTTGATCGATTTGAAAACATCAAGTTTATTTGTGAATACAAATATGACGGGGAAAGAGCACAGGTTTGCTCATGTACCTCATTGTTCATTTCTCTCAATGGTGTCAAGATCCATAAATTGCCAGATGGAAAGGTTGTAATATTCAGTCGTAACTCCGAAAATTTGTCTTCCAAGTATCCTGATCTCGTTGACTTGATACCCTCAGTAAGCTTGTGGAAGTGGATATACAGCTAAGCTAACTAATTTCAACAAGGTCATGAAAGACACAACCCAGAGTTTTGTTATTGATTGTGAGGCAGTTGCGTGGGATACGAAGAAAAATTGTATTCTTCCCTTTCAAGTGTTAAGCACAAGAAAGAGAAAAGTACGTTGAGATCGCCGTTGTTCGCTTTGACGGTTTAAAAAGGATGTGTCAGTCAGTGACATTGAAGTTCAAGTGTGCTTATTTGCGTTTGATATTTTGTACTTGAACGGCGAGGTAAACCTCTCGATTCGCTTTGTTTTATCATATAGCTATTTTAGGCATTGATAACAAAAACTCTGAGAGAAAGGCAGAGTACACTACGTTCGAGTTTTATAGAAACACAAGGAAAGTTTTCGTTTGCAAAGTCTAGCGAAGGAAGTTCTGCAGATGAGATTCAAACGTTTCTGGACGAATCCATCATTGGAAACTGCGAAGGGCTTATGATCAAAACTTTGGATGAAAATTCCACGTACGAACCGAGTGTGCGATCACGAAATTGGCTGAAAGTAAGAATACATGATAGTACGATCTTCTCACCGGTTGCTTGAAGGTCAAAAAGGACTACCTTAATGGCGTGGGAGATTCTTTGGATCTTGTTGTTATTGGAGGGTATTATGGCAAGGGAAAGCGCACTGGTTGGTTTGGTGGGTTTCTTCTGGCTTGCTATGATGAGGAGTCCGAGACGTATCAAAGCATCTGCAAAGTATTTTTGCGTTCGGAGACCTGATTCTTAAATGCGTTTAAGATTGCTACCGGACTCTCCGAGGAGGACCTGAAAACACATGCGAGCTATTTCTCTGAGCATATTCTGGAAACCCCTCCGTCCTACTATCAATTTACGAATACACCAAACATAAGACCTGATGTTTGGTTTAAACCCATGCAGGTCAGGTTTCTTCCCTTGTATCCTGTTCAATATCTCGCCTTCTTGTTAACCAAGAAATACAGGTCTGGGAGGTTAAGGCCGCAGATCTTTCAATTTCGCCAGTCCACGTCGCTGGCGTCGGCCTCGTGGATCCCCAGAAGGGTATCAGCTTGCGTTTCCCACGGTTTATCCGAGTGCGTGACGATAAAGCGTGTGATCAGGCGACAACCAGCGAGCAGGTGGCCGACATGTATAGGTCCCAAAACCTGAACAAGGCCTCCAAAGGCGATGAAGAGGACGAGGACGAGTTCTGAACAGTTCTTTGCGCATCTGTTTTACAAATCAAATCCGGCCGCTCCATCCTTTTTCTCCGCCCTTTTGTTTAAGCTTGGTCTTAGTCTACTTGTGATCTACAGTTTTTATGTCGCCTGTGATGATGGTGAATAATTACTCTCCTTGTCGTTAGTCACGTCACGTGGGTTGGTGGTGGATCGGTCCGTCACAGGCTCGCAGCCCATAGGCAATCGAATGTGCGGCGTTCTGGTGAATTATTATTGTTACCTTCCTAATTATCCCGCTGCTTTCTATTACGATGCTAATCTTCAATGCCCCTTCCCCATCACCTTGGCTGTTCGACGATGAAATCGTCTTCTGTTACCCACCTACACCTCGGCAATATCCATGACTTTCAGGCATCGTCTCATCAGGGTTAAGCATAATTTCCGACTCTTCTTGGTCCTATTTCGTCGCAAAGTACACTTGTCCTGCGCATACACTGATGCCATCTGAGGCTTCCGCGGCTTCAGATCAAACATTATTAGCGTCATCTATCGCTTCCTCACTCACTGCACCTATGCCAGTAGCCATCGATCTACCTCCTGATCAAATCCAGAGCAATGGATCTTCGGTACCAACAACCTCAGCCACGTCTACGTCCGCTCTCTTTGAACTTGTTGGCGTTGGCAACAGACTCTTATTCGACTCCGTCTACTTGAATGGCATCCATGCGCTCCGGCGGGTTGAGCTGAGAAGCCTGTGCTCTTTCGACCTTCGCATAAAACTCCGCTCGAATCTGGGCCCTCAGCTCGCCTTCCAACTCTCTAACGAAAACCTTCCACCCGAGGATGACCGGCCACTTCCAGCACGGAACATGGATATATCAGAGAGTGTTCTGCGGATATCCCCGCCGGAAAGTGATCTTTCCACTGGTGTCCAAACGGATCCGACCCAAATTGAACAGCCGCCAGTTGCACCCGCCCTAGTCGCCAACGCCCATCGAGTCCAAGAATACAATCAGCTCTTTAATTATGTGAATTACATTGACGAGTTAGTTTTGCATGCACACCAAGCCGAAAGTATTATCTTGGCATTTCTCCCGGAGCCGAAATTTCGCGATAAGGCTGATCCAAGTAAAGAAGTCGACGGACTGGGGCCAAGATTCGCCGATGATGGGAAGGGAAGACAACCATATGGCCACGAAGACGAGGTTTTAGACTTTTTTGAGGTCAACGGGCAGCTTTTCTTTTTCGCCTTTGCTGTCACAGACGGAGGTAAAAAAAACTTTGCACTCTTCTATCTTGCAGCTAATCGTAGATCAAGTGAACGATGCGTCCAATCCATTGAGCCAGGTACAGCAGAATTTCTTAATCCTATTCTAAACGGAACCAGGTGACAGTAAAGTTTCGTTCGAGAGTATGCAAATCCGTGCTGTTTTCTGACGTTGGAGAAACGGGTATCATGTTTGACGACTGCGTTGTGGGCACTACATATTTCCGTGATTTCTCCGTTTGGAACAGGTTTGTTGCTGGATACAGATTTGGGCTCTAATCCACCAAAGGTCCGAAATCAATTTATTTTGGGCCATGAACATTATCGATTCACCGGGCAACAGTGGGGCCTCATGCTTGGAATTCTCCACTTATGACTCGGGAGATCCATTAAACGACTCCATTCCGATTCCTTCTTTTAGTCCAGTACGAGTCCGTGTCGCTTTTAAGCCCGTAGAGATTGGAGAATTTACATACGAGTTTCAGTTGGAGAATCTTAACGATGCAGAAAACACTGTACGTGTCCCTGTTCAAGCTATTGTTCGCTCGGTTCCTCGCGAGGAAGTTCTTCAAGTGAACAATGGATCTCACAATATCGATTTCGGGGACTGTTGCGCTGGACAAGGATATCGACAGCTTTTGGTTTTCCGGAATATTTCAGAGAGTTTGCAAGAGATTTTTTTCCGTGCAGAAGGTGCGAGTGTCGCCTTTTTTCTCAAAGGCGATGGACGTGCCCCGAAATATGAACCGAGCTCGACCTTTGCGGCAAAACCAAGATCTGGACGTGAAGGGTCTTCTGTCGATCGCCACGTTATTGATCGCTTGAAGGAACTCGACTCTTTCGGTGGTAGTGACATGTCTAATCCGAATAGCTCCCAGCACTCTCGATCACCTTCGCCGTCTCATGCGAACACTCAGGATATTGATTCCGAGGGCAGTGGGGCCATGGACGTGATTGAAGCATTAAAACCTTTGAATCGGCTCACTGGCTTTGGTGATTCTTTGGAATCTTCAGATCATAAAGATATCCTTTCAGGCGATTTCGCCCGAATTGAAGACTTAGTCCTTAAAGGTGGAAACGAACGCTCAGTAGAAATGGTTTACTTTCCTGAAAAAGAACAGCAAACTTCAGACTACAGAGCCGGCAAACTGACAAAAAGGAATTTCCGAATTGTTGTGACCTATTCCCGCCGAGGAGAGATGACCCAAGAACGATTAATAATTCAGTGTCGTGCACGTTCATGTACTTCATTTATTGAAGTCACTCCTACGATAGTGAATTTCGGCGACACTGACGTTGGTACATTGAAGTCTGCGCCCCTTCAGATCACAAATATGTCGGATCTGCCCGCCTCTGTTGAACTCCGATTTATTTGTAAGTTTGTTGCTATGAAGTTCTTTATTAAAATAAATTTTCAGCTAAGGTTCTGCATTGCGTCAAAGGGGAGATTCCGATTCCTCCTAAGCAATCAGTGGAGGTTAAATTAGATATCTATCCTCGCAAAGTAAATCCCGATTACTGCAAACAAATAACGGTTGTGAACTTGAATAATCGTGACAATGATCAAATTATTGAAGTCCGGTCCACTCACATAGATAAAAATCGAGTCACATTTCACTCCCTATTTTATCGCATTCTGACTCCGGGACAAACAAACTTCGTCGACTTCGGCCTTGCTCCGATTAACTCCCCCGTACTTCGGACTATTAAGCTCGAAAATATCTCGAAGCGGCCACTTCAGCTCGAACTTACGTCTTCTATGCCAAAAGAAATAGAAATATTCGTAAAAGCGAACGACTCCAGTCAGCATGATTCGAAGAAGACAGTTGAAGATCGACGTGAATTGCTGCTTGAGTCCTTCGGAGACAAGCGAAGCATAAAACGGGTACCTGAAGAGCATAACTCATCCAAGTCTGGAACTTCGGCGCCCTCACGAGGTCGAACGGAAGCCGATGAGCGAGAAGCGAAGAATGAGCATTCGTCGTACCTTGATCTTGCATCATCAAGTAGTCTCAATCCTCGGGATCCAAGGAAATCTCCGAAACGGCGAATACAGATGTTGCCGCGCGGTGTGGCTGAGGCAGAGAAGAAGTCTTCAGAACCTGGTGCCAGCGCATCCCGAGCAGGTTGTGGTTTCTTCTCTGGCAGTTTTCTAATCTTTGTAGGGGATTCTGGGTCTGTTGACACTGCAGATGCCAGGTCCTTGAGTGTTGACTCTATTATTGCCGCCTTGGAGCAAACTTCAGGGTACCTGGCTCCGACATTTTCAAAACCCGCTGCCGAGGAACAGTTCGTCAAAGCGTACATGGGCCTTCGTCGTCAATTTGAAAAGACGGTTTCTATTGGAAAGCTGAAGCCAATTGAACTCGTTGATATCCCAGTTGGAGAGAGTGTATCCATCGTGCTTGTTTTAACTGCTTCGTCTTTATTAAGGCCCCAGATTCAGGTTTGAATGCTGTCAAATTTTAGAGTTTCTTTAATCAAGCATTTCAGGGAAAGTCCAGAAAGCACGATGCCAAAGTGTTCATTAGACTTGTGGAATTCGACCGAGATATCAACCAGCCGCAATTTGATCAACTTCTTCACGACCCTGAATCATCTATTCCTGTTCGTGAACTTATGCTGCGTAGCTCATTATGCCGCTCCATCATGGAACTTGGCCAAAAAAATATTAACTTCGGCCACTTGGATAAGAACGAAAAAAGGACGAAGTCTATTGTTATAAGAAATAAGAGCGAGATTCCACTGCTTTATTCCATTAAAAAGTCGGGACTGATTGCTTCTGGGGATCTAATTATTGCGGGAAATCGCTCCGGGGTTGTTCGCGGTTACGGTCAAAAAGAAATTGAGTTTCTTTTCGAGCCCTCTCTGGCGGGTGAATTCAATGATCGGCTTGAAGTTGAAAACGTACAAGATCGAGAAAACGACCAAAGTCTTATAATTAAGGCCCACATCCGACAGCCGAGCAAGTTTAAAGTCGAACCTGCCTCAATCGACTTTGGCGTCGTGGCTTACAATTCTTACGTGAAGTCAGATAGCCTCATCACAATCACCAACATTACCAAACAACCGCGAATTTTGGAGATTAGACTTGATACGAGTGTCAAGTTGCCGGCGGGCTTGGGAGTCAATGTCTTTTTTGAATTGGTGGAGGACCCTGTTGGAAGCGACGATCTGTCGGCGTCATTCCTAGCGGAAAGGCGGCAAATCCTTTCCAGGGAGATCGAGGAAGAAATTGAAGCTCTCGAACAGAAAATCAAAATTGCTGAGCGAAAGGGTCGTAGTGATAAAGTCGAGAAGCTTCAATCCAAAATATCAAATCTTCGCACGGGAAGTACGAGCACCCAGCCCACAATCGAAGATTCAGAACAGATCATCGACGAACCAGAAAGCGCTCAGGACGGACAAGACAACTCAGAAAAACTTCCCGAACCAACTGAAGCTAATGCACATGAAGGGAAATTGGCCAAGGATTCGCTTATCTTCACTGTGCCTCCGCAATCAATCTCAACCATATCGTGCTTGTTGGTGATCACATGCGCGAAGGTTGGCCCCTTTCTCATTTGTAGCGCTAAAATTAGATAGGGTTATCAACACAATACGTCCTCCGAATCTGAACCGGAGCCCGAAGCTGTGGTTGGAAATATTCTTATCAACGAGCCTAAGAACACCGACGCGGTGAAAACTGTTGCATTTTATGCGAGCATCACTGCAGACGGTGCTTCTCGGACCGATGTTAGTCCCACTAACGAGTTCAGTTCCCTTGAGAATATGACGGCTGGGATGTCAGAGGAAAGCATCGATGATGGTGACTCTCGGTTAAGTCTGCACGTTGATCCGGCTTCTACACGTGAATCTAACCAGGAAACAAACGTTACGATTGAGCTTACGGAAATCAACTTAAAAAGGGTTGAGCTGAATGAACCAAAGGAATGTTACTTTACAATTATAAATCCTTTGGATACTGAATGCGAGCTACAATTGCATTTCGAGTCCTCAATCTTCAGTCGGCCCGAGACGACGGTGATTATTCGTCCTAAGGCAACGCAGAAAGTTTTCCTTCAATGTATTCCTGTGTCTATTGGCCAGCAAAGTCACCAAGTTCGAGTCTTACTCCAGCAGCGTAGCGTCAGTGTTAATTTCTCGTTCTATGGTGTCCATCGGTTCTATTTCTCTTTCCCGTTAATTTCATCAATCTGCATTCCTAATCCGGAGATTGATATTGGCCCAACATTTTTGAACTCACCGGCGAAATACTCTCGAGTATTTGAGTTTCCTGTTGTGAACGTTGCGCCGGAGACTGTGGTTATGTCGGTCAGCTCCAATCTTTCTTATCAGTGCTACATCTTTCAAGACGCCAGTTTGAGTAGCGCCGTCACAACAGTTATTTTGGTGCCAGGTGAAGAAGTCAAGCTTCACATTGCGATACAACCAAGCCAAACGCAGTTTGTTTCAGCCTCCGGAGGATTGGGCCGGCAGCTCACATCGACCACTACGGGACTAAATGATTCCGAGCGCCAATCCGCTTTGCGCTATATGATCGGTGGCTTGAAATTTTCTGCCTTTGTTTTCGACGGTGGCTTGGTACATCAGGGTTTTGATGTTCCAATCGACGGCGCATTCCTACTCCAAACTCAAACTATCAAGTATAAGTCCCTTGTGGGAACGTCAATGTTTTCCCTAAGTAAGTCGGAGATAAACTTTGGCCGCATAGCACGGTTGGATGAAACGTTCCATGGGTCCTTCATCATACGAAATACCACACCAAAACTTCCCCTCAGTGTTATTGTGGACTCAAACCACCAAGCCCTTATTTTCGATGAGACCGAATATTTTCTACCAGCTGCTGACGATACGGAACCCAGTCAAACGGATATGAACAGTAGTTACAGCAGCCAACTCGTGGTGAACTTTTGTCTTTCGAATTATTCTTGGGGCCTAATCTCGGAAATGATTTTGATTACGAACAAAAACAATACCGAACAAATCGGGGAAGTGGAAGTAAAGCTTTTTGCTGACCCGTCCGTGGTTAGCGTCAGGCCATCCGTGGAATGCGATGAAGCCTTCCCCATTTCGGTTATTTGGGATGAAGTCGATGTTCTTCCCCGCGGTGAAGATTACTATGTGAATTGGGACGAAACCGCCGTCTACGAAAAATCACTCGTTGTTGAAAATATATCCGACGAGCCGTTGACAGTAGAAGCGGATTGTGATATGGCCATTCCAATCAAGTGGATTGCGGAACAGGACGCTGTCGATCACCTTTCTGGCGACGGTCATGACAAACCCCTTTGTACGATACTGCCGCACAAGATTGCGCGCTTGACTATTCGACCATTTGAGCCAAATTGCACGGACGACTTTATCGAGCAAATTCAACAAGGGAAGAAGTTCGCACAGAACTCCCGGTTGATGCTTCACAATATGAGCACGGGCCAGGTCATTAAACTGATCGACTTGCGCGCGTACTTCGCTGTCTCGAGAGGAATTGTTTCTCCTGAGTCCATTAAGCTTGGCCCAGTCGGATATGTCAGCAAATGGGAACCTGTTGAATTTGACTTTTCAATAATTAATCAGTCGGATGTAGACCTTCCTTTTAAGCTGGTGTGTCCTCTTGGTGTATCAGTCACAGCGGTTTGCGACCACGACAGATGTCCTGTATCGAAGTTTCGAATATCGCCGCGGCGGTCTCATCTCGTGACTGCCTCTCTGAATCCAACGGAGTTCTTGTCGAATTGCGCGGGCCCGCTGTCGACGTCTATTCAAGTTGTGAATGTTTCGAATCCTCACAATGAAATGCGAGTGACTGTGTATACCGAGTTGACGTTTCGCGAGCTTACTTTCGAGCGTGTGGAGAATGGGCTGGTTCATATTCCGCCGCTTGAATACCCGTCATCTACTAATACAAACGCGTGCGATTGCTGGTTTTCTATCATCAATACGTCCGATAAAGAAGTTCGCTTCGATCTAGACCTTCAAGCCAACCCTGATGTATCGCCGCTGATTAAAGTGGAGGTTCTTGCAAGGCAGTCCAACTCGCCGATATCTGGAGGCAACGCCTTATTGCCCACAGGGAAACTCGAGGTTCGCATCAGGGCCTATTTCACGGACGACGTTCGATTGTCCAACGCAAACTCTCACCTTCTTTCATCGCCGGAAATCGATTTTGCTTTTCTTACTGTGCTACCCAAAATTGACTGGCCGGAATCAAGTGACAGAGGGGTGAGACCGAACGTTTCGGAAAAAATCACTATAAAGGGGTCTATTACGGAAGGGTATTCGTTCAGCTTATCTACAAGCTCAATTCACTTCCGGTACTCTCCTTCTGATGAGGACTTCTCTGTCGGGTCGGTTGGTTCGTCCCGAAGGACTTCGAAGCAGTCAAGCGCCATAATCGTTTCCAACCTGTCACGCTCGCTCCCTCTGAGGTTTCATGTCAAGGCAATCTATCCGCTGGACCTTATGAATTCCGAAGGACTGCTGAGTATACGAAGTCTTGATGCAGATAGTGTTGGATCTATCGAAAAGGGCGGGCAAGCAATATTGACGGTCGAGCTGCTATCGTCCGACATCGCTGCCGTATCTGAAGACATCCAAATCGTTGTTACAGATCTTGATTCGGTCAATTTATTGTCCAAAACCGTGTTCGTAAAAATAAGCGAGGACGTGGAAGGAATGTTGGCGTCTCGTGAGGAACTGCTCGATGAGGAGCCTGTGGCGATGAAAAGCTCCGATTCCCAAACGGGGCAATTGGCGAAAGGGAACCAGAGTAATGACGATAGCTCGTCTGGAAACACCGGGAAAGAGGCGCGCTTGAACCCATCAGACACTGTTTCCACTACCAGTGAAAGTGTATCCTCGGATCTCTCCGTGTAAGTGTTTATATACCCATGCCGGTTTTGACTGATTTATATTTGCCTTTCTCTTAATTCGCCCTGACACCCGGCCCTTCTCTAAATACGTCAGGCGCCGAGGACAAGCGTACCAAATACATTTGCGTGGTTGCAAGCGGCCCAGCGACTCTTCCCATCTATCAAGCTTTGCGGATTTCTGCGGCCTCTTCGAGCTCGATCTTGGCCAGCAGGATATCTCGAATGCTGGGGTTTCAAGGAAGTTGGTTCTAGAAAATATCGGACACGAGCGCGTATCCTATCGGGTTCGCACCCTACTGGAGACGGATTCTTCTTGGATCACGTTGAGCCGGACAGAGGGCACCCTTGAAGCAATCAAGTCTTCCTCCAACTCGCTTGGGGTCCAACGGGACAGCCATATTTTGACAGCGACCTTTGCTACTCATCTACGCGGGATCTATTCAACGTACATCATTATTGAAAACGTGGATAACCCGCTCGACACAAAGTTCATTCGAACGAGCTTGGAAATCGTGACGCGACACAATGTTCGGCGTGTTCTTCAAAGCAACTCCTCTCAGCCGTCCGACGCTCCGAACGCCAAAATTTTCGACGTACTTGTTTCTCGCGATTATTTTAGTTCGAAAGATCCTCAGGTGGACTCGATCATCATGGAAGATCTCTTCTATGGGGTGGAATACTCGACGCGGTCGTTTGTGATTGTCAATTATGACTGCGTCCCGTTGGAATTCAATGTGAAGACAAACCTGAAGGCCAGCGATTTGTCCGAACTTTGCTTCTCATTGTCGCGGACCTCCGTGAAGCTATTCCGAACGGTTGTGGTTGAGCCGGAGTCAAGGTGTCGGGTGTTCATCTTTTTCAGGCCAATCGCCAGTTTGACCTCGGACGATAGGACGCTACAGTGGGCCGAAACAGTTGACGAGAAGGTTCTTGAAATATCCGTCAATTGTCGCCTTGTGAAGGACTTTCAGAAAACAATTGTTCTCCGTGCCCGCTGTCGCCATCCTCAGTTGAACGTTGACCTCGCTGATGAGAACTGCTTGTTTAAGGTCGTGACCAAACCGGATGGTCTGGACGGCGCCCTGCAGATTAGCTGCATTCCTCCTTTTTACGATGTTGATGTGTCGAACTTGCTCGCCGACGAACTTCGGTGCAGGGTTCTTAACGACTCCGCGCTTTTTCTTGCAGCCTCGCCGGTTATGGTAGAGGATTCCTCAGGCTTCAAACGCGACTTTTTCATGACCGTCAAAGCCGGCGATCGCTGCCAAGTGCGGATTTATCCAAACATCGACAGCATCACTCGAAATATCGAGTCTTTGCGGCGGGTTCGTTTCGTGAAGCGTAACCGCCACCCAACTGACACCACTACAGGACAAATACCTTGTCGAGTTTGTGAACGTATACAACGCCAACAGACGAGGAGAGCTTCGCCGCATACAGGTCAAATTGAACTTCGGACAGCTCCTGGACTTCCAGGTATGCTTGAGTGTCCGAGTGCGTGAGCCTCACTTTGTCTTTCAAGTCTATGTCAGGTTACCGGTACTCGTTTCGGGTTTTGGAGGACAGGGTTGACAGGTTCATCCGGGAGCTAGGAAGCTTCTCCCGAATGGTTACCACTGACGGTTTAGGGGACGAGCCTGACATCTTCTGGCGATACAGCAGCATAATCGACGACCTGATCCATTTCGCGACACGGGAGCACTCCTCTGAGAACTACCTGATGCTTGCGTATCTGCTCTTCTCGTGAGTTTGGCCACCACAAACTCGGCAACACGATGTAACATTTTCCCCCCAATTCTTTTGGTGGTCCCCGTGAACCAAACCGAAAGATGTATTCTGCGTGCGCCGGCATTCGTCGCGGCCTCACGGGAGGCTCGGACCGATGAGGGCTCTCGGTCGACTGTCAGGCAGTGGAGCCGGTCACTGTCGTACTTCCTCTCGTTTTTCCCGTTCCGGTCCCATTCGGTCGATAGCCTGGGACGGCTGGCCGACGGGCTTTTCACTCTACTGGCCGAGGATTTGCTCATCTGATGCTGCCAACCGCACCCCTCCTCATTAGTTGGCCCTACGTTGCCTCCACATGCTTGGTGGCCCCTCCGCCCGTTTTCGTTTTTATTGTTGTTTCCCTTTTTTTTGTGGTGGAGAAGAAGGCTATTGCGCAGCCGATTAGGGGTGACCTAGACTCCGGCAACGGCAATAGCAGCAATCGGGCGCTATTTAATCCCACACGTTTTCTTTACGCTGAACTCTTGCCTTCTCAGTTCCACCCTTGTTAATCCGGAGACACACACATACTCACACACACACTCTCTCTCTCGCTCTCGCTCTCGCTTCTCCCTTCTCCTCCTCTTAATCGCAGTTGCCGCACTGGTGGGCTTCCAAACAGAGTTACAGGCAAGCTTAAAGATTCGAAGCCGAAAGTCTCTCAGCCAAACAGGCAAGAAGGACGGTGTTCTCCTCTGGCGTCCCGACGGTGATGCGCAGGCAGCCCTCGCAGCCGGGCTCGTTGCCACGGAACCTGACAACTACGTGGTCCTCCTCGGCGAGGGCACGGTACACGGCGACGGCGCGGGCATTGTCGGGGCGACCGGCGTCGTCGATGACACGGGCCAGGACAAAGTTTGCGTGGTTGCCACCCAGGATGGCGCCGACGCGGGGCATCTGGCGTAAGGCGGCGACAAGGCGCTTGCGCTCCTCTGCAATGAGGGCGATGCGGTCACGGAGCAGGGCCAGCGAGGTCGGCTCCATGGCGCGGACGGCGAGGGTTGAGGCCGGGGTGGACACGTTGTAAGGAGCCTTTGTCTTGTTGAAGATAGCGGCGACGTCGGTGCTCGCGATGGCGATGCCGAGGCGCACGCCGGCCAGGCCGAATGCCTTTGACAGCGTCTGGGTGACGATGAGGTTCGGATAGCGGGCGGTCCAGGCGGCGACGCTGTCGTGGGCCGGGTCCGGGCAGAAATCGACGTAGGCCTCATCGACCAGCACCATGCCGTGGTAGAACGGCAGCTCCAGCACGGCGCGGATGTCGGCCGGGTCCAACCGCGTGCCGGTCGGGTTACCCGGTGAGCACAGGAACACGATCTTGATGAGCGGGTCGGCGCGTAGCGCAGCGGCGATGGCCGGCACGTCGAGTGAGAATCGCGGTGGCGGCCGGGCGACGGCGGCGGCGGCATCGTCCTCGCTGGCGGCAACGAAGGCGCCGGAGCCATCGAAGTCGTCGAGGCCGTCCAGGCGCAGCGGGGCCCGTACGACGCGCACGTCGTTGGTCTGCGCGACGACCGAGTACATGCCGTAGGTGGGCGGGCAGGTCAGCACGGCGTCGCGGCCGGGCACGCAGAAGACGCGCACGGCCAGGTCAAGAGCTTCATCTGACCCGACACCAACGAACAGGTGGTCGGGCGACGACAGGCCGCGCAGCGTCGCGAAGCGCGCCTTGAAGGCCTCCTGACGCGGGTCCGGGTAGCGCTCAAGTGCGGCGGTGGCGGCGACGGCGGTGGCGGCGGGGTCCGGGG
>JADGKE010006491.1:0-14819 GCA_026954515.1 Cladochytrium tenue
CTCGCCATGTGGGTTGGGAGCGGAACGCTGTGATGGACGCGACTGCGGCGGCGGCGACTGTGGGGGCGGTGATGCAGAGGGCGTGCGGGCCTCTCGGTGACCAGGCGGACGAGCATCCCGGGCTGGGCTCCTGTGCCGCGCGGGTTCGTCTCGCCGGGGCTTTTGCGGGGGAGGCCGTGGCGAGCGGCGGCGTCTCTGACGTCGGGCGGCATCGTCGCTGTGGTCGCTGTCGTCGTCGCGGTGGCGGCGGTGGCGGTCAGCCATGTCAGGCGGCGTTACGAAATTGGTCGTGGAACGGGCCACACAACCGAAAGCCCGCCTGTGCCATGCCCGTCGTGTTTGCTGTGCAGCTGCTGGCTGACGGGTCGCCGACGCGCCGCGGCCAGGTGCGCGCGCGATACCTACTTTCCCCGACTCCATCTCCCCCCACCTCCCTCCGTCGTCTTGCGTGGTCAAACTGTCAGCCTTTCCTTCTCCGAAGTTTTTGGCAGATGGTGTTGCTGCTTATCAGCCGTTCACCTCCCTCCTTCGCGACTGTTTCGCCCGTTCGGGTGTATAACATACTTGTTGCCGACCCCCACCTCCTCAAATCTGCTCCTCATTTACATCCTCAGGATATCTCCTTCCTTGATAGTTCGTACCAAAATTAACCTATTCGCTCCGTGCCACCTCGTTTGCCATTCCAGTACGCGCGCTTGCCTCCACCGGTGGACTCTTCACCCTACAAACTCCGCTTCGTAATTCCAGCCGGCTGCCCTGCTGCATGCAATGCGGTTCTTGTTACGAACTATCCCGCCAGGTTGGCTAACTGGAAATGTCGATTCCTTGCTTTCTAACACGACACATAGCGGACATTTCCAACGCGACAAGTACCAGCGCATCAGGTGAGTTTTTAAATATCCTAGTATTCCCATATTGATTTTTGTCATTAACGTTGTACCTAGATTTCAGCACGGTATCCTTTCCGATGCAGTATGCGAGTTCCCTGTGACCCTCGCCGGCGTCTTTGAATATTATGTGGAGTACACGTCGCATGGCGACTCAGAACCTCGTCGGTCTGCCACACATGGTTCTGTAGTGGTAGATCCCAAGCTCCTAGTTCAGAATTCCTCCCTTGGCGATCCTTTTTCTCGCACAGGTGGCGTCGTGACAGACTTGCTGCTGCCATTGGACGGCATATGCATCTTGACCCTCATCCCAAAATGGATGCCTACCATATCGCGCTGGCCAGAATTCTTCAAGACTGTAGCTGAGGGTGGATACAACATGGTGCATATGGCCCCGGTTTCTACTCGGGGGGCCTCAAACTCCCCGTACTCTATTTACGACCAGCTGGCCATTTCTCCAGAACTATTTGATTCGCATTCCATGTCCGAGTCGCAGCGAGAGAAAGTGCTTAAGGATATGCTTTCATTCATAAAGGATGATCATGGTATATTAAGCGTGACGGATGTTGTCTGGAACCATACAGCACATAACAGTCTATGGCTTCAATCCCATCCTGAAGCAGGTCGGTACATGATTGAAAACTACGAAAGTGATGATTTTGCGGCCTTAGGTTACAATTTAAAGACAGCGCCGCATTTGCGGCCTGCTTACGAACTTGATGAAGCAATAATGCAAATGAGCGACGATTTGGATATTGAGGGAGTGAAAAACGATATCAGCTCGGAAAAAGAACTTGAGGCTGTAATGTCAATTTTCAAAAGCAAGGTGCTTCCTGGACTCAAGCTTTGGGAATACTACGTCATTGATGTGAAGTCAACCAAGGCATCCTTTAAATCCGCATGGCAGAAATTATCAGAAAAGATCGAGAAGCTTCCTGGCGCGATCGGGCAAAGTCTGCGCGAGAGGGCATTGACCCTACGCAAAGTTGCTCTTACCTCGTCTGGTTTCGGCTCTCGATTCTCTCGAAGCTTGAATCCTGAGACCGCAGTGCAATTCATGAAAGCGCTGGTAGAAGCTGGCGCTGTACCATCAGGCAATCTCGATGCGATCGCTGCTAAATTTGTCGCGATAGCGAATGAAGTCAACTTGGATTTCTACAAGGAGAGCGACGCGGATCTGGCCGCAATCTACGAAAATATTTACAACAGGGCGAAGTACTTGCGAGTGGACGAAAATGGACCCAAACTGGGCCCAGTTTCTAGGCAGTAAGGAGATTACTAAAGAAGATAATCGGACAAACTGACATGACTAAATAAGAGACCCTTTTGTTGACACTTATTTCACACGACTTCCACGAAATGAAACAACCGTGGCACTTCACGATGATGAGCTACCGTTAGCAAACAACGGTTGGATTTGGAACGGCGATCCGCTTTTGAATTTTGCCGGGCCGCAATCAAAGGCGTACCTTCGTCGTGAAGTGATTGCATGGGGTGACTGCGTGAAACTTCGGTATGGGGAGAAACCTGTAAGTTGAATCTCGGGGTGTATGTGAATAACTGACAGTCGGATAAGTCTGACAACCCTTGGCTTTGGGAGCACCAGGCCGCTTACACCGAGAAGATGGCGCGAATCTTCCATGGTTTCAGAATCGACAACTGTCATTCGACACCGATAAACGTGGCGTCGTACCTGCTTGACGTTGCGAGGCGAGTGAATCCAAATCTTTACGTATTTGCCGAGTTGTTTACCGGATCCGAGGAAAAGGACATTCTGTTTGTCAAGAAGCTTGGCATTAACTCGCTGATTCGGGAAGCTATGAACGCGTGGGACCCTCACGAGCTTTCAAGATTAGTCCATAGGCATGGCGGAATCCCTGTTGGTAACAAATAGAGACTCAATCAAGCCTCAGCTGATCACCAATAGGTTCACTCACGATTCCTCCGGAATATTTTCCTTTGGACATGTTGGGCCACCCGCTGGACTCGAGCTTTTACACCCCAGTCAAATCAGATGAGGATGTGATTGTCAATGTTGTCGGATCTTCCCCGCATGCGCTATTCATGGACTGTGAGTTGGACGCTTTGCTTCATTGCAGAAGCTCACGACCTTACTGCATAGGTACTCACGACAACGAGACCCCACATCAAAAGAGAACGGCAGAGGACACCCTCTCGACAGCGGCCCTTGTGGCGATGAGCCATTGTGCAGTTGGCAGTGTGAAAGGCTTCGATGAAATTGTGCCGCACCTTCTTAATGTTGTGACGGAGACAAGGAAGTACAGGATGCCAGACAAATATGAGGGCATTATACCGGGTATCCTTTCTCTTGCACTTAAAACTGCTCGTCTAACTAGCCGCAGCCAAATCGCTTTTGCTTGAGCTCCACACGAAAATGGCCCGTGAGGGATTCACTGAAATTCACGTGCACCAAGAGAATGATGTAGGGATCACAGGACTATGGAACTTACATACTTTAGTTTATCTCTGTACATCGTGTCCATCCTGTCACACACGAAGGCTACCTGCTTATTGCGCGATGCGCATTTTGGAAAGATGATCACCCTCACGCCCACTCCCCAATCATCCTTCGAAATCAAGACCTCCACATTATTGAGTCGGCAGGGCTGCGTGTGGAAGTCCCATCAGAGGATGGCCACAGACGTGCGAGCGTCTACGAAGATTACACTGACGGGGAGGAGCTTTTGCATGTTACGCCGACGGCAGCCTACAAGCCGTACCCGTTCAGCCCGCATGATGCCGAAGCAATTGCGAAAGCACGTGATGCCCGCGCACACATCAAGGGAAGAAAAACCCTCGGTGCTATTGCAGGCCTCCCGTCCTCACTGGACTTCTCCACGGTGCTGACTACCCTCGCCACTGTTGTGAAAGAGGGCAAATCGGACGCTTCCACGGATATGCAAACTGTGATAAAAGTCAACCCTGGAGAATTCCGCCAAGGTTCTATAGTGCTGTTCAGGACCTGGATGGTCGGGTCGGACTTGGACCTTGACCAGCCAGCCGTTTCTCCTCCCTCCAGGGATCTGTCACCGGTTTTTTTTGCACCCAAGCCTATTAGCGCGCTACTTGCACCCACTTTGACGATTCCCGCAGTCCCCATATCGAGAACATCGTCTCCGGACCTTCGCCCAAGACTTGTACGGCGAAACAGTCAGCCGATTAATAATGTCGACAGTGGGGTAGGATTCGAAGACGAAGGTCACCTGGAACGCCTGTGGCGTCTTCTGGGCCTCTCCAACAGGAATATGGGCATTCAGATAATGGTGCAAATGGGCCGAGACATATTGGATGTGGCAGGGAGATTCTTTTCTGATAACCGCCAGTCGTGGCCTCCTGGACTCGGAGGTGCGGTCGACGCATTGAAAGACGAAGACATAAACGTTGTACTGTATCGAGCAGGCGCAGAGGAGTATGACACCATTGGTAGGTTGTGACTATGTGAGGCGCCTCTTATTTCTTTTCTCCGGAACAGGGGAGAATGTGTACGATGTTCCCGGATTCGGTTCATTGGCATACTGTGGATTGCAGGGGTTTCTTTCGGCTTTCATTCCAATATCTCGTAGCAACGACCTTGGGCATAGCATGTGCGGGAACCTTCGCGATGGGCCTTGGATGTTGGACTACATTACGGGCAGGCTAAAGAAGTATGTTCATTGCCCATTCAGCTGTACTGATTGTTTTGGTGGTAGATACGCCAAGGAATTCCCACGGCTCAACTTGATTCAAATATGGATGGAGGACCGATTTGAAATTATCAAGGTGCTCCCGAACTCGTTCATACCGAAATACTTCTTCCAGACAGTGTTCATTGTCTATCACGCCATTCGACACGTGGCGCTAGCCAGGACTGCCGCGGTGTCGTCTAAGCTCCTTCAAGACAGGTCCAAAAGTCTCCGACTGTCTTCTCTCTCGGTGCTCACAGATTCTCTCTATATGGTTACATATCAGCTTCACGGCCGCGTAGCCAGCACCGGCCTCTACCCTGCCAAGTCGAAAAACAACAATCTCAGTAGCTTGGCGGCGGGATTGCCTCACTTTGCGACGCAGCATATGCGCTGCTGGGGACGGGATATCTTCATTTCACTTCGGGGTCTCTTCCTCATACCCGGGAGCTTCGATGCCGCGCGAGAACACATACTTGCGTTCGGAGCAAACCTGCGCCACGGCCTGATTCCTAACCTGCTGGACCAAAGCCACTTTCCACGGTACAACGCCCGTGACGCGGCATGGTGGTGGTTGTGGGGAGTCCAACAATATTGCAAGATGTCCCCAGAGGGGCTAGCGTTCTTGAAAGTGAAGGTGGCACGTCGCTTCCCGCCCATCCCCCGATATCGCCCCGAGGCATACCTCGTGGCCAGCGGCGATGAGCGCACCGGTGGCGATGAGTACGTGTCTCCAGACGACTCCCGAAGTGGCGCGGTCCGGAGCACGGTCGCGCAGCTCTGTCACGAGATCCTGGAGCGCCACGCGCGTGGGGAGAAGTTCCGCGAGTGGAATGCGGGGCCGGCGTTAGACCACGCCATGACTGATGCCGGGTTCGACATCTCGTACTGGGGCGGCGTGGGCGACGGCGTGGACGGGCTTCCGGATGCACGGCTGGCCGCGTCGGGCCTGGTCGGCGGCGGGAACTCAGCCAACTGTGGCACCTGGATGGACAAGATGGGCGACTCGGAGAAGGCCGGTACGAAAGGCCGCCCCGCGACGCCGAGGGACGGCGCCGCGGTTGAAATCGTCGGGCTTGCCAAGGCGGCGCTGCGCTGGGTCGTCGAGGTCCTGGATTCTAACGACAACAGCGGGGACGTCTGGCCGTCGCCTCACGTGGTTGTTAAAGGTGTGTACGTATTTTTTCCCCAGCAAACGGATTCGGAAAGTTGTTCTGATATGCGATATAACGAAGATCGAACGGGAGCTGACAAGAAAGTCACGTACAAGGAGTGGAACGTTATGCTGCAAAATTCGTTCGAGCACTTCTTTTATGTACCACAGGGTCAGCAGCACTGATCTCTCTCTGCCTGTTCTTTCTGTACTCATTTTAAACTGTCTGCATTTCTTCTTAAAACTTTGTCTGACCTTCGGATCACCAAGACCAAACCGACGACACCGCCCACTACTTGCCGAACACCAGACTCGTGAACAAGCGCGGCATCTATAAGGACACGGTCGGGTCGTCCCAGGCCTTCAGCGACTACCAGCTCCGCCCCAACTTCTGCGTCGCCTTGGTCGTCGTAAGTGTCCACCCATCCTGCGTTACGGGAAATGCAAGCCCGCCTTCCCGTATGGTCTTTGACTAAGGTTTGCCCCCAAGGCCCCGGAGCTGTTCGACCCGGACCATGCGCGGGCGGCGCTCGAGATGGTCAAGAAGTATCTGGCCGGGCCGCTCGGTGCGTGAAACGGACGGCGTAGATTTCCTCCTCCACAACGTACCCCGAACACTGCCCCCAAACAGTGCGACTTCCTCATTTACTGACTGCGGGCTTGGTTGAAGGCATGCGAACGCTCGACCCGGAGGACTGGGCGTACCGCGGCGACTACGATAACGCGAACGACTCGACCGACGGCGCGGTAGCGCACGGGTTTAACTACCACCAGGGTCCGGTACGTGTCGTGGTCTGAACTCGGGGGAGGGGGGGGGGTAATGGATACAAGCGACATCAATCCTTCCTGGTACTGAAGTAACATAACATTATTTTTACCCCTTTGCTTGGCCATTGTGATGTTCCAGGAGTGGCTCTGGTTGACCGGGTATTATCTCCGCGCCTACCTCCTGTTCAACTCGGGCACCACCACGCAGGAGGTGAGAAGTTGAAATATTCGCAGCAAAGCCAAGATCTTGATAAGCCACCCACTTACACGGACACCTAACCCTCCCTTACTCACCTCCCCCCAAAAAAAACACTCTCTTCTGACGTACGTCGGTATCGTCTCTCCCGTCCGTAACGATCACCCTGCTCGAACCGGCTGTCGGCGGCGGCGGCCGTTTGGTGATATAAAACGAAACAGCGGACTGCTGCCATCCACACAGTGCAGACGGCGCTGCAACCGCACAAGCAGCTGACAGCAGACGCGACGGCCAACCCGTTCGCCGGGTTGCCCGAGCTGACCAACCGCGACGGCGCGCCGTGCCGCGACTCGTGCCCTACCCAGGCGTGGAGCGCCGCCACGCTGGTCGAGGTCGTGGCCGACCTTGTCGATGCCGCACCGTGATGACGTGCCGCCCGGCCTGTCTCGACGGTACTCCCGCTCCTGCCCCTCTCTCTCCAACCTCCTTCTTCCACTCCTCTCTCCTCTCTTCCATCGATTTTCCTCTTTTCCCGCTCACACCTGTCTCATGTCTCAGCCACCCCTCACTCTTTCGCAGTTCCTCTCATTTTTTCCCCTCTTGCTGGCTCTGGCCCCTTTTTTTTCGCTTCTTAGTGGTATTTGGCAGTGGCAGTTGTTCAGTGTTACGGAGGAGATCGAAAATCATTCGCAATCATATGGTTATCGTTTCCATTGGTGTCGGAATATCTGTCCGCCCGGCAAGCCCGTCAGTGGGCCTTCCAGGTCTTATTATCGATCGGGTAGTGGGGGCTCCTTCTCGGCGAGGTCGAAAAAATCATTCGCGAAGCCGAGGCCGGTCAACAGCGAGGCGACCGACTCGGCGAGGTCGAGGACGCGGCCCTTACTGATGTCGAGAACGATGGGGCCGTCCAGCACCCAGACGCCTGTGATTGATTGGTCGGCTGGTTAATTGGTCAAAGTCACACACAAGAATCACTTTCCCGCACACAAGAATCACTTTCCAACCCTGCCATTGTACTATTGTAAAGTGGAAGCTAACGAACCGTACAGTATAGTTCGGTCTGCCTCGGAAACTCCCCGCCTTGAAAACCAAGCGTGTTGATGGCGACAATGAAGAAGTCAGTCTAAAATGAGACGCAAATAGTGATATTTTAACCACTTTCGAGGAAGGAGGCACGTACAAAGATCCATCACTTACCATCGTGTGAGCTCTTTCGCATGTGCTGTCGTCGAAGGAGAAGATTCTGGCCGTGTGCAGCGAACCGAAACGTCAGCCGCGTAACACTATTCTGGACGAATGATTATCTTCTCCTCAAATTCACCCCGTGATACTACATGAAGCATTCAACAATGCTAAGGTTGTAGTCTCAAACAGAAAGAAAGTTGTCTCGTATCGGCCGCTTGCTCCAGCCACAAGAATTGTCGACGACAAAGCGGTCAACGACCTTTTGGATTCGAACGGCCGTGGCAAACGGCGTGACAGGTAAAGAGAATTTCCTTCATAGGGATTGTAGAAGGGGACCGCCGATGGTCTCGGGGATGCATGTCAAAATGGGCTTGAGATGCGCCAAAATAGCAACGGCGTGCTTGTCGGGCAATCCAAAAAAAAAAAAAAGTGAGAAGGAATCATCTAGAACCCACACACACTGCTTTGGTTAGTCAGGGAAATAATTAGCGTTGAGTGAATGGGGTTTGGAGGGTCCCCCTCCCTGAGTATTACCCTGTTCGATTCACAGGTGGCCATTTCAAGTTAGATATCAAGTTCAATCTCCACACTTTTGGATTAAAGTGTATCTCTTAATCACTAGGTTTGGCCTGCGAGTGCCAGGGTACCATTAGGAGAACTTAATGTTGCAAGTGACTCAGCGGTTTTCCGGGGCAATCTCCGTGTGTGCGTAGCGTCGTCCATGTCGGTCAACGTACTGTGCGGTGCTGGTTTAGCCGCTCGTCAATAACTCCGGCTAGTCGTTCAACCCTTCTGAATGACAGAACATAAAGCCTCAAGAATGCTTCAAGGTGCTGTCAAAATCACAAACCGCCGCTTTTTTTTTGCTCGTTCTGTCGGCTTAATCGTTCTTGTTAATTGTAATGTAGTTAATTGTAATGTAGTTGCATAGCAGTGTCGGTATCGAGGGACGAGAAGAGCATAGGTAAGATGTGAACGGGATAGAAAGGGGAAATGGAGAATAAAGGGCCGTAGTGACAACCAAAACTGTTGAGGGTTCGCTGTGGTCGGGGACAATGTAGAAAGTCTCTGCAGTCCAATGAAAACGCACTGAGCCCAGACGTCTAACTGCGGCATGCACGCCGCGAGCACACGACGTGCAGCCCCCAGGTAGAAATCAGGCACCAGTGTTGCGAGGTGGTGGCGACCCAGAATGCGAGGCGGTCTCGGTACCAATCAATTAAAAGTTGACCACCCGACATGAATGCAAAACCACTCGTGTCGACCGCCCGCGCCAAAAGAAAACCCCACGAGGGAGGACCCGACGACCCAAAATTTGCGGAACCGTGCGGTGAGCCAGATGTCACCGCCGGTTCCAGTGTCGGTCAAGACGAATCCATCGTCGGTAGTGCGTCCAATTCCCGTTGTCTTCAGGGGCAGGCCAGGCTGTTGGAAACCGTGGGCGTCTGTACTACTTACATTGCCGCTAATGGTGTGTCCGTTGTCGCTGCTGCTGACGCCGCCGCTAGAGCCCGGAATGACTTGGACACCGCTTTCGGCGGCAGGGGTGCCTCGTAGGGAAGGTAGGTCCCAAACAATGCTCTCCAAGCCGGTCACCGTTGCGCTGGCTTTGTCTATAAAGGGTGTAGACCAGTGATTGTGTCCGATGAGACTGAAGAAAAGCTGCCCTGTTTTAGTGAACCACAATTTGATAGAACGATCCCCCGAGCCCGACGCGAGAATGTTATCATCATTGCTAAATGCGATTGCGGCAACCCACTTCGTATGACCTCCCAGGGAGAATAGACGGCGTCCAGTCGCAGTCTCCCACAGGAAGAGTTCAACAGATTCTCCAGCCGCACTTGAAGCGATCAATTTGGCATTGTGACTGAAACCGATAGCCCGAAGATACAGCAACGAGCCGTGTCCCGAAAGAGTGCGAAGGTGTCTTCCGGTCGTCGCATTCCAAATTCTAACCGAGCAGTCCAATGATCCCGAGGCGATCAACCGCTCGTTTACACTGAACGCGATAGGGTTGATCCATAAACTCTGACCCTTTTTGGTGCCGTGACTTTTTTCCCACCAATGTTGCAGTTGAGAATGTCCCTCTAAAGTGTGCAAAGGCCGCCCTGTTGATGAACTTCACAGCCGAATTGTACCGTCGTAGTATGCTATCGCAACCTCTCGGCTATCGCCGCTGAACGCGATCGTCGTCACCTGCGTATTGTCCTGCTGGAAGAACTGAATAGGAAGACCGGTAGCAACGTCCCACAGCCAAACCGCCTGAGCAGCTTGTGAAGCTGCTGCGACAAAGCGGCCATTCGGACTAATTCTCACGGAAATGATTTCACCATTAAGTCCCTCCAGCGTGTGCAAAAGTTGTCCAGAAATAGCATCCCAGAGCTTCACTGTATAGTCGCCTGAACCGGAAGCGACCACCTGACGGAAGTAATCCACTGAAACTGCAGTGACAGAGCGGGAGTGGCCTTCCAGTGTATGAAGACTGTATGATGCAGAAAGAGACCAGATTTTCACAGACCTGTCATGCGAACCCGACGCTGCCACCTTGCCATCGCTGCTCAACGCAACTGAAGAAATGACATCCGAGTGACCTTCAAGTAAATGAGGATGTCGCCCGGTCCCTTCGTCCCATTGCTTTATAAAGCAGTCTCCAATCGTTGACGCAATCACCCGACTGTTGCTCATTGCAATCGAGGTAGTTGCCGTCAGTTGTCCATCAATTGTTTTGATCGAATGACCATGTCTGCTGTTCCAAATAGTTATCATTTCGCCTCCTGAGACCACGAGCTGTCCGTCAGCACTCAGTTTCACGCACGCAATCCAATTATTATGGCCATCTATTGAGCGCTTAAGTTCTCCAGTAGTCGCGTCCCAGATCTTGACTGTTCGGTCATAGGAACCAGATGCCACAATTTTGCCACTACTGTTGATCGCAACGGACGACACCCAGTTAGCGTGAGCTTCGAGTGAATGAAGAAGGTGTCCAGTATCCACCTTCCACACCTTGACCGTCCCGTCGCCCGAGCCTGAAGCAACGAGCAGCCCCTTGCTGCAAATGGCGACGGAAGTAATAGGGCCCAAATG
This sequence comes from Cladochytrium tenue, assembly GCA_026954515.1. Classification (NCBI taxonomy): domain Eukaryota; kingdom Fungi; phylum Chytridiomycota; class Chytridiomycetes; order Cladochytriales; family Cladochytriaceae; genus Cladochytrium; species Cladochytrium tenue. The sequence goes on from JADGKE010006491.1 coordinate 10,960, forward strand.
GCCTTCCAATGTGTTAAGGAGCTGCCCAGTGGTGATGTCCCAAATGTGGGCTGTTTTGTCGTACGAGCCGGACACCAGAATCTTGGCATCGGTGGTTAAATCCACTGACGACACGCGGTCAGAATGCCTCGCAAATGTTTGCAAGGTCTCCCCTGTCACAGCATCCCAAACTTTGACGGTTCCGTCCTGTGATCCTGAAGCAATACAGCGTCCGTCACCACTAATCGAGACTGAAAACACAGGACTGGTGTGTCCCTCTAACGTCATAAAGCATATTGGCCAGTCTGGCTCAATGCCAGCGACAACCACCGGAACTTGAAAAGGAAGATGGCCGACCCGGCGAAAAGTTGCCGCCATGAGGCTAGTTTGCGGTAAAAATGGTAGCACTGATAGGTACAGATGTGCAGGGCCGCCGCTGACCAAAGGGATGCGATACGCCTGCAGCACCCTAATTGCTTCTTTAAACAGCCTGACAGAAGCACTCAGATGAGTTTTCTGGCCAGCATTTAAAATTGATGTGGTCCGACCAGGAATATTGGGCCTGGTCATGTGCGGCTCTTTATTTGGAGCCAACGATTTCACAGCCTGATAGAGTTTGCTTAACTGGCCGTCGACTTGGGGATCCGACACCGCAACAGCTCCTGTGGAAACGTGCAAGGCCAAGTCATCATCGCCAAGGAGTGCCACTACATTAGAGCAGGCAATAGGCAAAATATGTAATGCATCAATGGCTGCCAAGACCTCAATCCAATAAAGCACAGACTTTCTTGCAAACTCATCGATTTTCGAACGAATATCCTTCCACATAGGAGGCCTTCTGATGCTCGTCAGAGACTGCGAAGATGAAAACATTGCAGCGGACAGGCAGAGGTGGTCGGCCCAGAATGATGCGGCGTAGCAGACGGGCTTTGAAATATGTCCACGGAAGACCTCGATTTCCGCGGCGGTCATATTAACCTTTTGCTTAAGCGCTTCTATGCTGGATGTGAAGTTGCACATGTTGGAATGCAGCTCGCGAATAAGTAATGTAAGGCAAGAGGAAGCTATGCAAAGGTCGGCGAGCTTGGTATTAATGGCGAAGCGGCTGTCCGTACAGCGGCTGCCGTCGGTCAGGTAGTCCGCGACAGACTTATGCATAACTCGGACATAGCCCCGAGGATCCACGTGCAGCACAGGAAGGAGGATACGGATTGCGTGGGTGACCAGCTCTTCCTCCAAACCGCATAAATGAGCCATATCTACCGCTGAAAGCGGAGCGCGTTGGAGCACAATCATCTGCAGGACTTTCGCCATTATGCCATTGTCAAACTGTCCGAAAGCACGGGTAAAGGCACTTGCAAATAACGTATCGGCCTGGCTTCTGCTCAGGCTCAACTTCTCGATGGCCGCTTCTGTTATATCCACTCGGGAAAGGAGTCCGCACGCCAAGGACAGCCACACAAAAAGCCCTTCAGAACGTTGAACAAGCCGTTCCGCCATGGGCTTAATGAGGTTTTGTGGTACTTTTCGCTGCTCGAAAAACCGCGTCGCGTACATAAAGGCGTCCTGAAGGTTTTCTTCGCGAGTTGGACTCAGCGTTTCTCGCATCAATTTGCTGAATGCTTTGGCGATGTCGTCCTCTGGCCGAGATGTGACGACGAGGCGAACGAAATCAGGGAGCGCCCGGAACTGCTCGCTGAATATGTCAAGAAGAGCCGACCGCTGTCCGGCAACTCCGCATTCGTCAATCGCATCGACGAGGATGACCACTGGCTTTTGGCTCTTGGGCAAATCGCTCAGGGGCCGAATTACAAGGGTCTTGAAAAGGTCAGTGACGGAGAGGTGACGGAGATCGGGTGTTGTTGCACGCTCTTTGAAAAGTCGACGGCCAAAATCGGGGTGCCAGTCACATAGCTGGCGCGACAATGTCGCCACGACGGAACGAGGATTTTTGCGCCATGTGTCGTCGTGTTTGCAATAAAAAAAGGCAGCGAGTTGGTTATTTCTCCTAAGCTCGTTGATAATTAATGCCGACATTACAGACTTTCCTGATCCTGCCACTCCATCAAGCCACAAGAGTCGACAGGGGATTCGGCCATCCTCCGGAAACAAAAACGCACGCAACCTCTCCAGCAGCCACGATCGAAGTCCCTTCATATGCTCGCCGAATCGCTGGCTTTGGGTATCCAGCATTTCCTTGTGGAGCGGCCAGCCTTGGCTGGATGAAATCCATGTTTCAAGCTGTGCTATTTGCCTCGTGGATAAAGCTGAATTATTTCCAATCGGCTGCGACAGTTTATTTTTGATTTCGCCTATGGCGCTAAACTCGCGTCAGCGTGCAAAACGACGTCCAAAGATTTTAATAGCTGGCTTACTTGGCTACATCACCTTCCAGAAACTGATTGCACGAGAATGCCTGCAATGAAAAGATTCGCTCAACTGTTTGACGGATCGTGAATCGGCGTGGGCTCAAATCGTGGCAATGCATTCTATCTGGAAACCTGCGCGTTTCAAAGTTCATTGCGCGATACAAGATCTCAACCCGGCCATCAGGAGTTACACTTTTCTCTCTTTCTCTCAAGGCCAGTGGGAAAATGGTGATAGGATCAGGCCTCACTCCGTTTGCAATGTTGGTGTCCACATGGTCGAGTCGATCAAGGGCCAACTCCCACTTGGGAAATAAATAATATTTAGAAAAGGCATCTGTGCCGACCTCAGTGATTAAGCCCTACCTCCAACAACATATTATCTGGCTCTGTGTCAGCAGTGACGATTTTTTCGACAGATCCAGCAGACAAGAATAAGACGACGAAGCGACACTTGTGCAACGCATATATGAATGATTCTAGCCAAGGTCGACCGATAGGCAGGCAGAGCTTGTCCCAGAAAGCGGTAACTCTCTCCGACGCTAGACCATGGTAGAAAGTTTCGACTGCTTCGTACGTTTTTGAGACGCGGTAACTAGATTTTATTTGAGCCCCAATGGCCAGATGACATTCGAGACAGTAGTTTACCTCAAAAAACAGATGTGATAAGAAATGCCGTGCTCCCGGCAGTTCCAACCTTGGATTTGAAGAATCTCCTGTACGCCGTTGCCGACTTGTGATCTTACTTGGAGTTGATCATCCGTCTGATCCTTATATCAGCGTCAGAGCAGTTGGGCAAAACACATTTACCACCTCCGATTCGGGAAGCGCCACCACCCGGAAGCAGTACTGCTTCTTTACCAGCTGATAAATGTCCTCGCCGCGGCCCAGGCGGAAGGTTCGCTTGTTGGCCGTGTCCACGTACAGGAGGTCAAATCGCATGCCTGGCATGTACCTTGTGACTGTGTGTGACGAGGAGGCAGTCATGGTGGCAGCCACCACCTCGTCGCGGAAGGCCTCGAACCCCAGCCCAGGATCGACGCGTATTCTACTCCATAGGGACTCGCCCGACACGCCTGCTCTTGCGTCTTCGACCTCGGCGAAGAGCGTGTCTGGCTTCTCAGCCTGCCCAAGCATTGCTTGGACAGAGCCCAGGATCTCTCCGAGAATCCAGCAGCTTATGGGGGTGGTTCCAAGTGTTCTCACTGAGAGCAGACGAGCTCGTTTGAGACCAGGAAGAAATAACAGAAAGATTTACAACAAAGCTGCCTGGTATTAAGTAAAACTGGCGGGTGTGGGTATGTTGATGAAAGTTCTTTCCCGCTGGCAGGCGCTGCGTCGTTGTTGTTGGGGATGAGGGTACTGGTACACACGCTCACCCGTGTCTAACGTAACCAAACCAACAGCGCCACCAACACCGCCACCGCGAATAAATTTTGGCAGCACCCGCAAAAATGGCTCCCTCTCCACCCCCCCTCCCCCTGTCGTTCCTGTTAGTCCTCATCGCCTGCTTCC
>JADGKE010006492.1:0-14684 GCA_026954515.1 Cladochytrium tenue
GGGCAGTGGGAGGGAGGGGAAAGTAAGTGGTAGAAGAGGAAGTAGGGCAGGATCAAATTTAAGAGCAGCAAAAAGAAGCAATAAAAATACAATCATGAGAAGGAAATCTGATGAGAAGGGAATCTGATATTGATGTTTGGAGGGTGATATGAAACAATAGTTAAATGTTCAGTCAAATTACAACAGCCCATGCACACTGTGCACAGCTGCGGTGCCTAAAGACTCTGCGAGACAATGTCCAGAGCCTCATCGACGACAGATACAACAGCAGCGATCCAGAACCTGCTAAGGTCGAGGCGAGCAACGCCTCGTGCCGGCGCCGGCGACGCCTGCGAGTCGGGAGCGACGGCAAAGGCGCGCAGAGCGTCGCGAAGCAGCGGGCAGTGCATGATGGCAGCGTGCAGGGGAGGCGAGACGGGCAGAACGGCGGATGTCGCGCGTGGCAGGGGCCAGACCAACAGGGCTCGGACTGCAGCAGCTGCGAGGGCGGACGTCCAGCGGTCAATCGAGGCTGGTTCGACAGCGACAGCGGTGGCAGCATGATAAGAAGTAGCGGCGTATCCGAGGGTCGAAAATGCGCTGGAAGCAGGCAAGATGCGGTTGAGGAGGGCTGCGAATCCAGACAAGCGGTTGATCGGGTCAGCTGAGGCGGAGGCATTGAGGATGGGGGCGTTAGGCTGAGGTCGATGCTGTCGCGTAGGTGGCGGCTGCGCAGCCTGTTGGATGAGCTGCGTCAGCAACTGTTGCTGTTGCTGCCGTTCTTGCCTTTGCTGGATAAGCAGCTGCTGTCGTTCTCGCATATGCTGAATTCGTGCCTGTTGCAGCTGATGGTGCTGCAGCTCCTGCAGCTGCTGCTGCTGTTGCTGCCGCTGTTGCTGCAGCTGCTGCAGATGCTGTTGTCGCGATATTTGATGGAGGAGTGACATCTGCTGCGCTTGCAACTGCTGCTGTTGTCGCTGGGTTATCAAATGTTGACGTTGGGGTCTGCGCTGCTGAAGAGTACCGGGCATCAGCATGGCAGCATTACCGCGTTCGAGCTCCCGCAGGATTGTCCATCTTTTTACACCATGTGCGGACTGCTCTGCGTCGGCGGTTCCAATCGTTTTTTTGACGAGTGCACTAAGCGTGGCGGAAGCAGTAGCGTCGCGCGGGACGGCGTCAGGAGCGGCAGAGGTCACGAGCACGGCCCAACTGCGGGTGATGATGCCGTTGGCGAAGTCCTCCCTGAGCTCAAGAATGAGCGGGGCCACGGTGGAGTCGGCAGCGGCGGGGATTGCGTTTGAAAAGCCATGGCCAAGACGAGCCCAGAGGCGGAAGCGGCGTAGCACGATGCGAGAGTGGGCCGATGGCGAATCAGAGACAAGCTCGATCTCACAGGCCTGGGCCAGGACGGCGGCCGCCAAGGAAAAGAAGGCGTCGCCCTGTTCGTCTTCGTTGGCGTTGAATTCGTCGCGCGTTTCTGCCTGTGGAGCTACAACAGCTGACGACGACAACGACGACGCAGACGCGGTCGCGTTCTGCAACCTGCGCAAAGCGGCAGCTGCCCGTTCGTAGGCCAGTACCCACATCTCGGCCGTGTCGAGGTAGCCCTTGCATGCATTCTCGGCAAGATTGCTGAGTTGCTCCAGTTGCAGTTTTAACGGCAGCGGTGATATTAGAGGTGGCAGGTGTGAAGTGCCCGTCGAAGCCGTTGGGAGCGCGGGCACAGTGGCATCAAGATCTGCGGCAATGGCCGATGGCGGCGACTGCCGAGGAGGAGATGGCACAGTGAGACAATAGGCATCAGCAGCGGTGGCGGTAACGGCGCAGGAGACAATGTCAGCAGCAGCGAGGTGCAACGCCTTGCGCACGGCGGCAGCGTAGCGGAAGGGCGTGGCATAGGAGCGAGTAGCGGCACGAACGGCGCGACTGGTGCGCAGCAGCTCCCGCAGAGACACGACGTCAAGGGTGTCAACTATTTGAGGCAGCTGTAGTAGTGTAGCCAAAGGAGGCGGCGGCGGCACGCGCGAGAGTGCGACGTGGTCGTGGGAACGTATGGCGGAGTGGGGCGCAGCGTTCGCAGCCGCGATGGCAAGGACCGCAGCCCCAACAGTCGACATGTCAAGCAGCACTTTTTATAGAACTCTTTACTCCTTCACGAACCGATCTTGGTTTTGAGAGGACTTAACTTCCTTCTTTTTGCTTGTTAGCAGCGCACCAGTGGAGGCTTCGCAAACGCCGCCAGGGGACTGTTGAGCAAGATTCCGGGCGATTCCAGGAGCCGAACGGGAGGCACGGGTGGAGGTCGAGCTCGGCGTGCTGCGACGCAGCAGAAAAAGGCAAGACTTTTGCGCACCGTGCTAGAATGGGATTGCACCGTTATTTTTTTTAGTACCTCCATCACCATCTAGCCTCTAGTCGCCATTCCCTTATGTCTGTCGAAAACCAGTCAACAGACGCTCAACGTACCTTCGGATCTAGCAAGGCTAACAGCGGGACCTAATCCCCTAAGAAGGTCCGTTTTAGTTCTTTACTCCTCCATCCCTCTAGAGCTAAAAAAAAGTTCACGGCGGGGCGTGGATCTGTGCAAGACAACTGATATTGATGTCCCTCTATATCCATCGCTATTACACTGCCCATTTTCACTTCTTATTGGCTTTGTTGTTCGCTCTCCATTAACTGGTGTTTTTGAGTCCGTTTACGTAGTCTCTCATGGCCTTCTTGTCTGGAGAGGTTGCTTGGAAATACTTGCGCGGCCGAGAGGCGTTCGTATCGTCGCTCAGGATTTTCTTTTTCCAATCGTAGAATTCCTTGATGTTCCTCTTTGTTGAGGCGCCCTTGACTTCACCTTCCGGCAGCGGATCGTTCGTTCTCATGTGCTCAAAGTTCTTGTTCGGAACCATGTAATGAACGAGGCTTCGATCTTTGTCTGGCTTGGACTGCTCGACAGGAAATCCGCCGGCCTCCTTCAGCCTGTTGTGGAACTTTGGTAGATCCTTGTCTTATATAAAGCGGAAGCCTGGAGCTGGATCGTGCTTCATATTGTCGGGTAACCCTCCTGTTTGTTTTTTCCGCAACTTATTCATGGCCCTGTGTTCCGGTCCCCTTGCAATGCGTTCGGCCTTAGCCTCGGCGATAGCTGTACGTTTGATGGCGGCGTCCTCCAGCGTTTGAGCCTTGGGCTTTTTGGCTGGGGTCCCATGGCCGGGGATTGGAGACGACGTCACAGCGGTGGCCGAGAGGAGTAGCAGAAGCACAGCGATGACGGTCACCAACAGCACTGCAGGCGGGTTCAGCCATCGACCGGGCGTTATGCTGGGTGTGTCTCGTGCACTTTTTTTTTCCGGATTTAGTGTCATGCACCTTTACCAGACTGTGTTCGTATGTGTGAGTGTTAGTGAGTGAGTGAGGGAGAGAGAGAGAGAGAGAGAGAGAGAGAGAGAGAGAGAGAGAGAGAGAGAGTGTGTGTGTGTGTGTCACGCGTTTTCGTGTTGTGCCTGGACTACCGACGGCTGAAAGATGCGGGAGCCACTCATCCAAGGCACAAATCCTATCACGTGACAAGCTTCTCGTTAGCGGAGTTTTTCAGCGGCCTAAATTTTGGTTTCTGCGCCTCCAGGCACAGCCTTGCCCCATAATCACGATATTTTCTTTTCTTCATGCGATGGGAAAATGTGCTAATGGAGTTGACCAATGCCTATTTATCGCAGCTATTAGCCAGATGAAACGAGGCCAAATCACAGATTGACGGGACCAAATGATCATTTACTCAGACTACGATGCTTGTCGAGTGACGTGCATTGACCTGTGGAGGCGACGGTCGACTCCTCTGCGCCTTGACGAGACGGAAAACGTCAACGAAGATAGCTCTTTTCGTGGCGACTCTCGTGTACGAGGACAATGTTGGCGGCTCGCTCTGGGATATCGGGGCTGAGCATGTTGTGGTAATTTCAGCCCAGAGTTTAAGTGCATGATCGGAATCTGACGAATCAGTCCGGTTTATGTCATTTAACCTCAGCCCTCTTAGGTGGTTTCAGTCGGTGATTATGTTTGGTAGTACTTAATCACCGGTAGTACTTGATTTTGGTTCGCCTGATTTAATATTTTTCTTCGCTGTTACTTTAATTATGGTGGCTTGATTCTTGCTTCTTTGCAAGGATATGACGGCGGCAGTTTGGGTTGTCTCTATACTGGTACCAATAAAATATAATAACGAAGCAACATTTACGGTAACTGATGCCAAGCAGTCCGTTATAGATGAAGCAGCAGCCTTGGCTGATAAATGCCAGTTTCGCGTAGGAATGCCTTGGAATGGCTACACTGGCATGGAATTGCGGTTCGCACGAGTTCATAACACCTGCCTACCCCCTTCCCTGCGCGCAGGCCCGCACACTCGCTTGTCCTTCATTATATTGTCTACCTCAGCTACTCAATACTCTTCGGATACTGCTGTTTCCGGTGGAGCCACTTGTAATAATCACACTGAGGACTGATATCTTTCACCTTATCCAATCCCACAGAACTCTGGGTGTGGAAGATCATTTGGACTAATAAATTTCTTGTGTTGGATGTTGCAACCCTTCTTTCGTCGGTTGATCGATTATTTGCTTGACGCACTGTCACACTCTGTCGTGCACAGAAAACAATGAGCCCAAAGAATCTCGCAGGCGAGCAATGTGAACCATAAGAGAAAAAAGATGGTATGAGTAGCCCGAGAAGTCACATTCGAAAAAGCTGGGAAGCCTCAACATCAGTGGGTCCAGTAGCAGCCGCACCACCACAACAAGCCCATTTCTAGCGGCCACTTCCAGTGACGTCGGCAGCTCCGAACCATGCCTGTGACCAAGTCACTTTAACAAAATGAGGAAGAGGCCCAGTATATACAACCATGGTTGTGGCAAAGTCACTGCAACAAGGTAAAAAAATAGAAGGTTTAAGATTAGAGACCTTGATTGATTGATTGATCGGAACCCTATTTTATTTAATTTTTTTGTGTGAACAAAACCGTTCTGGGCGTGCACAAAACCGTTTTGGTTGTATCGTCGCAGTTGTGGTTACGCCTGTAATCATCATGCCTGTGGCCAAGTCACCACTCAAGCCCACCACCACTGCCGCCGCCGCCAATGCCACCGTCAGGGTGCTGGGAGACGAGTACACACTCCAGCTCGTGGCCATCCATCTGCTTCCGCACGAGCTGCTGCGCCTGTGCCGCTCTTCGCGCGCCATACACGCCGCCACTGCCGCCGTGCTCCAATCGCCCGCCTTTGCACGTCGCCATCTGAGTCGCATCCTAGCCCTCCACGTCGCTTCATGGGCCTTCTCTGGTGAGGTTCCCGATGACGACGAAGGCGGCCACAACGCTCGCCCACCACCGTTGCCGTCCCGAGCCGTCCGCCGTCGGATCTTCCGGTACGGTATTTCGCAGTGGCGGGACTGCGATCACACCGTCATGGACCGTGCATATGCCGCCTTCTCCCGTGTGCCATGGCCGCGCCTGCCCGCTGCGTCGTACTGGGCCGCGCTACCCGGCCTCCTTATCTCGCTCCTGCCGACACCCGGTGACATCAGCCCGCTCGTTGTCTCACTGCTGTTCCGCGCCGATCATCGCGCCGTTACAGAAGTGTTCCTCGACGAGCTCGCCGGTTGGGTGGACGATGCAGGGGCACGCCGTAGGTTGCGTGCCATGCTGATGGGCTTCGTTGTGGCGGCCCCGGCGCTCAGCAGTGAAAACAACGACGATTTGGGGGCGGTCCGCTTACGCCTCGGGGTTGAGGGCCTGCTCGGGTACCTTGGCGACGTGTCGATATTCCTCGATGTCGAGCGCGCGGTTGCTGCGCTGGGCAGGAAGCTTAATTATCGGTCGCTGAGCTTCTACGCCACCATCAGTCCTCTGCCCGACCTGCTAGCGTTTCTCATCTCGGAGCGCCGAGAGGATATGCTGGCCGGAGCCTCGGCAGCCCAGCTGATTCTAGCAAGCAGTTACAGAAACCCGGCGGCGATGCAGAGCCTCAAAGTGCTGCTTCCGGATATGAATCTCGTCGCCAGTGCCGACATTGAGCTCGCCATAAAGATCCACAATACCCTTCAGGGCGGCTTTTATGAGGAAGTCGAAGGAGTCGTCCACCTTGCAATGCACCATTCCGTCGATACTGACAACGCCGACGTGGTAAACATAGTCGGCCATCTATTTTCTCCACGGCAGCTAAGCGCATTCCTGATCCGAGCGGCTCGATTCGGCAACTTCGAGGTGATAGAAAGCCTCTTAAGCGCCGGAGCCGACGTAAACGCTTCGGATGGTCAAGGCTGGACCCCTCTGCACTACGTGACCAATTTCTATGATTCATTGGAGGGTGCCAGGTTGCTCCGAAAGCATGGCGCAGAGTTAGAGATCCGAGGCGAAGGCGGCGTCACGGCCTTCCACGAGTGCGCGCGCTGGGGGTCTCCAGAATTGGTCCAATTTTTTCTCCAAGAGGGCGCAGACCTGCACGAAACGACGGATGATGGCCGTTGCCCAATACACATGGCAGCAATGAACAGTAATCATTGCGTTATTCGGGAGCTTCTTTCGAGAGGCGCGTCGCTGCAGCCAAGGACGCGTGTGAGCGGCGACACGCCGCTGCATTTTGCTGTCACCTGCCGCCGAGACTCGGCAAAGGCGCTGCTGGACGCGGGCGCCGACATCAATTGCACAAACAACTATGGCCGGACGCCGATCCACGCCCTTCTCGGAGCGGTAGGCTGGTCGTCGATCGAGGAGCCGATCCTGCAACTTCTGATCGAGCGGGGCGCCGACCTGGAGGCGCGTGACTCGGACGGTGAAACGCCGCTCTACAAGGCAGCTCGATCGGGCTGGCCCAGACGCATCACCCCGCTCTTGGCTCGGAGGGTCGATGTCGAGGTTAGCAACCGGTGGGGGAACCGCCCAATGCACGCCGCCGCACAAACCGACAGCGCAAGTGCGATCGCGCTCCTCGCCACTCGCGGCGCCGCCGTCTCACCCACCAACAACATCGGCCGCACCCCGCTCCATGACGCCGCCGCCAATGCCTACTCTGCGAACACGGTGCGGGAGCTGCTGCGACGCGGTGCCAATCTCCACGCCGCCTGTGTGTCGAAGGGGTCAGGGCCGGGGTGTGGCGCACAGCCGCTGCACGAGGCGGCGAGGTCCGGCAGGCTGGAGGTGCTTCGCGCGCTGTTGGACGCCGGCGCCGACATCGCGGCGCGAGACGCCGACGGCAACTCGCCGCTGCACATCGCCGTCAGCAGCGGCCGCGGCCGCAGCATCGCGACTCGCGAACTGCTCGCCCGCGGCGCTGACCTGACGGCCAGAAACGCGCGGGGGCTGCGACCCGTCGATCTTGCGCTCGGCGTTGGCGTCGCTGGCATCCTTGCTGCGCATGGCAGCTAGTGGTTCCGACGGTTCATGGTTACTGCCACCCTCCCCGATGATACGGTCGAAAGGCCGCTCTTTGTGCGTCTGGTGGGTTATTTAAGCGAGGAGCCTCTGCCGCCAGACACAACCCTGATTTTTTGCTTTTATGAAGTCATGTACAATTTCCCCCATAACAAGTCGACATAATTTATTTCCCTGATAAAAACATAGCGTCTACTTGAATTTCAGGGGTTTCGTCTGAAGTGCGATACGATGGAAAGTGTGGATGTTCTCATTTAATGCACTTTTTCTGGTGATCCTTCGCGCCATTATAGGATATTCGATCATGAAAATGATGGGACCTCATAGTCGGATGGTATCCAACTCCAAGTAACTTGATGTAATTATAAATGCATGCCAATTCCCCGAAGAATAGTACGTAAGTCCCTGGAAGGACATTCGGACGTATCCACAAAACTTTCCTCAATTCATCTGGTGTAAGCATGTTATAGTGTACAAGCGAGCCACGGACTATTCAAATTTACTGCCACGCCGGCAAGCTTGTTGTAATTACTTGTTTTGTTCGAGTTCTTCACAGGACAGCAGCTCTTTTGGGAATCTGGGGGAAAGTGGATTTTGATGTTTTTGTGAGTTATCGGTGAGTACATTTATTTATACTAATTCTCCTAAGTTTTACTATTTTCCAATTAGCATATTATATGGAACGACCAGCCGACAGTCATTCAAGTCGTGAAGATGCTTCGCAGAAATGAAATTACAATATGGATGGACCCGACAAATATAACGGGCAGCATCGATTCCCCCCGTCCAGCTTGGCCACGCCGTCCAGCAGGATCCGCGGCCCAAGTTCCAGCGCCTGGGTGGTGGTGGAGCCCGGGAGCGGGGAGCTAGTTACTCACGGCATCAGAACCTAAACAACGGAAATGAGCAATAATTCTCGACCTTGAACACGATCTCCGTAGACAGCTCAGCCCATCATCAACGTCAACACCGCAACCCACATATCCCAGCCCACTTGCACAACCTCAGTTGCGCGAAAGTGCGGTTCTCTCGTACCAAAGACTCGAGCTGTGGGACCTTGATAATGACATAGCTAGCTGCAAGAATAAACGATTGCCATCGACAAGGCAATTTATTCTCCAGGATGTGCCCTTTGTTACCAAGTCGCGAGGGTGTTTGGATTCTCACAAATCAAGCACACCCAATGCGTGTCGTCCACTCCAGCTTCAATCTTTGACACTGATACAATGGAATCGATCAGGACTTGGCTCCAGCCGCTGGACCACGAGATGATGGAACAGCAAAGATTGCTCATGAAGAGCTATCTAAAGGGGACGCGACAGTGGCTCCTGAAACCAGTTCTCGAATTCTTGGACATCCCGAGCTATGCCTCATCAACAGAGGACCGGGTGCTGTGGCTGCAGGGTGGCCCAGGTGTTGGGAAGTTGGTTATGGCTGCTGTCGTGGCTGGGGAGCTCAAGAGACGAAATCTACTTGGTGGGACGTTTTTCTGTCGCCACAGTTGGAGAATACTTGATACTACGTTAGATTCAATACTTTACGCTCTCCTATATTGATTCTCCCCTCACATTGCCCAATCCTTCGTGTTATGTTATCCTTGATTTATGCCCGACCATGATATTATGCAATAGACAATTCTTTTGACAAATCCGCGAAGTCCACACGTCCATGCTCTGGCATCCACGACCACGCCGCCCTCGCTCACTACAGCCGTTGGTTCAGTTGGTGTACTACACTACCCCCAACAGCCACGACGACTCTGGCCGAAACAGTGCACGTAACCTGATACGAACTCTGGCCTTTTCTTTGTGTATGTGGTCCAACGCATTTGCACGAGAGATTGGCAAGGTTCGCGACACAACACCAGATCTGGATCGCGACCCAATCTCACAGCTTTTTGATTCACTCATCCTCGGACCGCTGCAAGAGATTTTCGGCCAGGGTGATCCCAACCAGCAGCCTGTCATCTTGTGCGTCGACGCCCTCGACGAGTGTGGAAACATCAACTACCGCCACGAAATTCTAAGCATTTTTTCGGTTCATTGTAAGAAGCTTCCGGCCAAGGTCAAAATTTTCGCCACATCCCGATTGGAGGATGACATTGTCGCAGCTTTCAGTCAATTGAGCACCCAGACACTTTCACCCAGTGATAAGGACAACCGTGCAGATGCCCTCGTCTTTGCGAAGAGGAAGCTGCAGGAAATGAACGCCGAAGACGACGCTCTGATTGAGGGGCCGGAGCTTCTGGTTGAAAAGTCTGGAGGAACGTTTATTTGGCTTGTGTTGGCGTGCAACGAAATTGAAAAGTACGCAGTGGCTGCAGGAAAAGTACGGGTACCTTTTAACTTGGTTAAGGAATTACCTGCGGCTGGGCAGGAAATCAACGGCATTGACCACCTTTACAAAACGACGTTTTCACGCATATTTGGCGAGACGGGAAGGTCGTCGCTCTTGTTCCGTGTTCTTGCTACGATTGTCTGCGCAGTAGAGCCACTTACAGTCCGTGGCATTGCTGGCCTACTTCAGGTTGGCGTTGATGCAGTAAAGAGAGAAATCCGCACGCTGGAAGGCGTTCTTATTGTTGATTTGAGGACAAACTGCATAACTGTGGCACAAAAGTCTGTAAAGGACTTTTTGACGGACCCCACACGCTGCGAGGATACCAGATTCTGTGTTACATTGACGGAACAGCATGAGCGAATGGCGAAATTGTGCTTGGGGGCAATGGTAGAAAGCCTTCACTTCAATATGGCTGGTAAGTACACTTCAAATGACTGTTGTTCTGCCCATTTATTGACTTCAATGTTTAGCACTTCCTCTCGATGCTCTTCACACGGATATGCCAAATTTCAATGAAATTGTCAAGTCAAAAGTGGCAGAGCGCATTCGGTACGCTGCGTTACACTTTCATGAGCACTGCAAATATTCCGTCCCCATCACACAAAGACATTTAAATTCAACTGTTGCTTTTGAGGTGGCGAATTTCATAAAGGAAATGCTGCTTTCTGGATTGAGGTCCTCAGCCTCCTATCGAAAGTGCCGCAGGCAGTCTCCGTTGCAATCACTCTCATGCAGCTTTACCCACCTTCAGCGCCAGATTCGTATACAGTTCAGAAACTATTCCAGGATCTTCAGCGGCTTGTACAGCGTTTTGTTACGCCGATGAGCGCGTCTGCTCTACAAGTATATGCAACGGCTGTCCCGTTTTCGCCAGAGCAGACTGAATTATACAAGCACTACTTGCCACGTTTGCCAGCAGAGATTCCCGCCCCAGTCTTGATTGTTTCGAGAGAGCAGCAGTGGCCTGCTGTCATCAATATTCTCGAGGGCCATAAAGGATTTGTCGAAGCAGTAGCAGTTACGCCCTGATGGCCAATGGATTGTGTCTGGGTCATGGGACACGAGTGTGAGGGTGTGGGATGCAACAACTGGCATGCAGCAGTTCGTAATGAAAGGCCACACTGATAAGACCTCTACAGTTGCAGTCAGCGCTGATGGCCAATGGATTGTGTCTGGGTCGCATGACAGGACTGTGAGGGTGTGGGATGCAGCTACTGGCATGCAGCAGTCTGTGTTTAAGGGCCATACTGTTGGTGTCACAGCAGTTGCCGTCAGCCCTGACAGCCAATGGATCGTGTCTGGGTCAAATGACAAGACTCTGAGGGTGTGGGATGCAGCAACTAGCATGCAGCAGTCCGTGCTTGAGGTGCATACTTCATATATTACAGCAGTTGCAGTCAGCCCTGATGGCCGATGGATTGTGTCTGGGTCATGGTGAGGTAGGGTGGAATGATGTTGGATAGGGTAGGGGGGTGTTGGTGGCCAGGTCAATGAAAGATTGAAAAGGGTCTGTTTATCTTGTTTTTGAATCATCTCTTGTTTAAGAATGACTGTGAATCAAGGACTAAAGTCACCAATGTATATGTGATGATAGTGTGTAATGCAGCAACTGGTGTGCAGTCTAAGTTTGAGGGCCATGCTGATTCGGTCACAGATGTTGCAGTCAGCCCTGATGGCCAATGGATAGTGTCTGGGTCAAAAGACAAGACTCTGAGGGTGTGGGATGCAGCGACTTGTGTGCAGCAGTCTGTGCTTGAGGGCCATACTCGTGAGGTCACAGCAGTGACGGTCAGCCCTGATGGCCGATGGATTGTATCTGGGTCGAATGACCAGACTGTCAGGGTGTGGGATACAGCAACCTGCGTGCAGCAATCTGTGCTTAAGGGCCATACTCGTGACGTCACAGCAGTCGCGGTCAGCCCTGACAGTCGATGGATCGTGTCTGGGTCGCAGGACGCGGATGTGAGGGTGTGGGATGCAGCAACTGGGGTGCAGCAGTTTGTGTTTAAGGGCCATACTTCAGGCGTCGCAGCAGTTGCAGTCAGCGCTAATGGCCGATGGATTGCGTCTGGGTCATGGGGCAAGACTGTGAGAGTGTGGGATGCAGCAACCAGCAAGCAGCAGTCTCTGCTCAAACTTACTGAAGTGGTCACAGCATTTGCAATCAGCCCTGACAGTCGATGGATCGTGTCTGGGTCGCAGGGCGGGGCTGTGAGGGTGTGTGACGCCGCAACTGGTGTGCAGCAGTCTGTGTTCGAAGGCCATACCCGTGCTGTCAAATCAGTTGCAGTCAGTGCTGACAACCTGATTATTGAATCTACAGATGTGGGGGGTTCGTCTATTCACTGGAGCATGTTAACATGGACCAGAGTGGACGACAACACCACCTTCACAAAGAACGCTGTCTCTACAGACGGCTTTCACTTGCATGACAGGCAAAACTGGTTGACTCAACGTCGCGCCAGCCTCCCACCAAGAAAAACTTGGCTTCTTCCCACTTTTCGGGGGAAATTCAAACTGCTTAGCATTTTTCGGTCAAGAATATTTCGCTGGCGCGGACAAATTGGTGGTGATGATCAAGCTTGCAGATCATCCTGCGAATTAACTCTAGCATTTTATTCTTCTTCCATTACTTGCTACGAACCCTCCTACAGCCTTGTGTTTTTTAGCCTTCACATTCCGACTCCCATCCTGGCAGTCATTGGTGCTTGTGTTCATCATTTTTACTTGTTTGAGAACCCCCTCCCAAGTGAAAGAGTAAGAAGAAGGGCGTCCACTTGCCTGATTCTTTCCGTGGCACACTGGGCAAGTACTTATCCGCCCCACGTATATGGGACATACGGGATGCGAGCAGCAGCCAGTCATTTGCACGTTCGGGTTCACTTCGAGACACATAGCGCACCGCAACTCGTGCAGAATCTGAGCCAAAGGGCGCCTGGTCTCTGCAGGCGGGCAGGAGGGACGGTCTACCGACTGTGATTGATCGTTGCACGCTCCGTTTCGCACACCTTGTAGGGACAATGGCAGAAGGTGAACAGCGTGCCTCTGCACCAGCGGAGGCACGCGTCGCATAGTATGAATGCCGCCCCAGCCGAATCCGCTAGCTCCTCCCGGACCTCGTGGACCATATGCCTGACAACTGAAGGCGGTATAGAGGCACGCCTGGCATTCTAAGACGAGGGCCGCGCCCATGAATACTCGGCGGCACGCCTCACCCTCGCGAGAGTCCTGTGGAGGAAGTTCCGGATACACAGTGAGTATTTTTATTTTTAAAGGAATTCTCCCAACTGCATGAGAGAAATTCGCCTGACGACTGATAAAAGAAAGCTGTGACGGAATCACTGCCGGGCTACGTTACTTTAACCTCGCTAAAAACAAAGCTGACACGGAAATGAGAGCTTAATTCTCGAGCTTGTCCGTAGAAGCTAGCCCATCATCAACGTCAATACCACAACCCACATATCTCAGCCCTCGGTTGCGCGAAAGTGCGGTTCTCTCATCTTTGTACCACAGTCTCGAACCGTGAGACCTTGATGATGACCACCATCGACGAGGCAATTTATTCTCCGGGATATGCCCTTCGTTACCAAGTTGTGGAGGCGATCGACGGATTCGCCAACGCATATAGTGGTAATCCACATCTCGGCCCCAGACGCCGGAATAACAATATAGAACGAAAAAGCCATCCTGAAAAACTGGTAGATAAAAACAAATAACACCAGTTTAGGGGAGCGATAAGTTGCAGCTCCTCAAAGTCCCCAGAGTCCTCGCACATGTGGCGGAACAGACCACCGGAGCGTTCCATCAGCTCGGCGGGGGCACCAAACTCGACCACTTCGCCCTGTGCCAGCACCAGCACCCGGTCAAATCCGGCCACCGTGCGCAGTCTGTGCGCGATGCAGAACACAGTGGCGTCGCCAAATTCGTGCTTGATTGAATTCTGGATGCGCTCATCCATAGCTGCGTCGATAGACGCCGTCGCCTCATCCAGGAAGATGAGACGGGTGCGCCTCAGCATGGCGCGCGCCAGGCACAGCAGCTGCCGCTGTCCCTGTGAGAAGTTGGACCCGTTCTCCTGTACCATCGTGTCCAGGCTGAACGTTTTGTTGCCGGGCACCGCTGTCATTTCGCCCGAGCCGCTCCCACTGCTGCTGCTACTGGAAATGGCCTCGGTTATTTCCACCTGTGTGGTCGACGACGACGACGCTGCTTCGAGCCGAGCCGGAGCCTCGGTTGCTATTGTCGCCGCCAATGTCGACGCTGAAGCCGACTGCAGGCTTTCCAGCACATGCGTCGACCGCAGCACGCGCCAGAGGTCCTCGTCGTTCCACTCCGAGAGCGGGTCGAGGTTGGACCGGACTGTCCCTGTGAAAAGCACCGGATCCTGCGGGATGATTGTGAGCCGCGACCGCAGGTCCTGGAGGCCCATCCGGTTGATATCCATTCCGTCGATGACGATTGTGCCGCTTGCGTGTGGGAGGATGCGGAAGAAGGCCAGCGACAACGTCGACTTGCCGGCGCCGGTCCGACCTGCGAGAAATTGGCACATAGAAACGGCACATTTAAGCAAGCAACTACCATCGGTCATTCAACATACCAACGACTCCGATTTTTTCGCCTTTCTTCGTCGTGAAGGTGATGTTCTTGAGGACCAGCGGCTGGTCGACAGCGTACCGGATGCTAAGGTCCTTCACCTCCACAACGCCCTCTTCTGGCCACTACAGAGAGTTTTTAAAAATAGGAACATCAGGAGTTTGCTCATGGACATTGACCGTCAGACAGCGGCCAGCGCTACCTCAGCCCCCGGCCGGTAGTCCTCGACAACGCGGGCAGGCTCCTGTTCCAGCACCGAGTACTCGTTGCAGCGCTCCACAGCGTTGAGCGACATCTCTGTTTCCGCCTGCGACCGCACCAGCCACAGCAACGCGTCCGAAAACTGCGTCGCGTATAA
>JADGKE010006493.1:2524-14631 GCA_026954515.1 Cladochytrium tenue
CCCCCCCCCGCCCCCCCCCCCACCAAATATTTAGCTTGCACGCGCTACATTCGTTGGTGCAAAAAAATGCTGCTTACCGCATACTCAAGTATCCACAAACATGCTCAGTCACTCTCATATCGCCAATTCGTGTCTCATTCACTCATTCATACGCTCTTTCTTCATACACACGCACACTGCTTGCACTTCTATCAGTAAGTCTCCTCTTAGCCGAACTCCCTTGTTCTTCTATTGCAGCTACCTCCATAGCAGAGCTCTCAGCTACAGACGGTGAGAATCGTGTGGCCCACCGTGACTTTGTCAGATCTCACCGATAAATCGTGTAACTCTTCGCCCACCGTGACTTTGTCAGATCTCACCGATAAATCGTGTAACTCTTCGCCCTCGGTCAGTTCCCGAGGCGCTCCCCACTCTCATCAACGCCCTGCTTCACTCGGACCAAGCTACGGCGACAACGCTACCAACTGATAAGGTCTCTTTAGGACGAAAGGTGCTATAGGCCGTGTAATGATAGGCACACACACACACACACACACACACCCATCACGCACTCACTTACATCTCCCTTCCTCACTCTGTGAATTGGTTGGTGGAGACATTGTGCACGTTTATTTTGCCATAATTCTTCCTTTCTTTCTTTCTTTCCCTACTTTCTTTTTCTTTCGCCATGGCCCGAAAGCCCCGCAACAAGGCCGCCGCAACCGCCGCCGCCCAGGCTGCCGGCCAGACGCAGACGCAGACGCAGCCGCAACAGCAGCACACGCTGCAGAGCTTGCCCCCGAACGAGACTGCCGCTATCGAGGAGCTTGATTCCGTAGGCTCCGTCGCCGCCGACCGCTCCGGCGAGGCTCCACTGCTAGAACAGCCAACAACGCCCTCCCTTCCCTCCCACACCGTCGAGCTCTCTGACACCGACTCAGCTAGCGCGCCGCCGCCCCCCACCTCCATCACCGGTGCCAATGCCGATGAGGCGGACAGAAGACCCGCATCCACCACTACTGTTGCCTCAGATGCAAACTCTTCTGCTGCCTCCGAGCGCCGGTCTGCCGTGCAGTTTTCCGACCTCGGCCTCGATCCGAGGCTGCTGCGCGCCGCCGCAAAACTGGGGTTCCCGCGCCCGACGCCCATCCAGGCTACCGCCATCCCACTGGCTCTCAAGGGCAAGGACATTCTCGCCCGCGCCCGGACAGGCTCCGGGAAGACCGCCGCTTACTGCCTGCCTGTCCTGCAGAAAATCCTGACCTTGAAGCAGGTAAGGGTCGATTGACCGATGTCTTCTCTCCGTCGATTCCTGCATTATTTAAGCCAAACGCAGGCTAGCCCAGGAGAACGAGCGTGTCGCTCGCTGATCCTTGTACCGACGCGCGAGTTGGCAGAACAGGTATCCAGGAACATTAAAGAGTTGTCCATGTATGTCTTGAAGGAAATCACTTGCGTGAACTTGGCAACCGCAGATGCGTCACTGAACAGCTTGAGGTAAACCTATCCTGCACACGTGTCGTTCGCTAACTATTTCATCAGACCGCTCCTGCAAGAGATACCGGACATACTCATTTCAACACCAAGCAAAGTGTTGAAGCACATTGAGGCTGGTCATATTAAGCTCAAAGAGACTCTCGACTCCCTGGTCATTGACGAGGCAGACCTTATCCTTTCGTACGGCTATGATGAGGATCTCCGCAATATCCTCCCACACCTCCCGCGTATCTACCAATCGTTTCTGATGAGCGCAACCATGTCGGACGACGTCCAACAACTCAAGCAACTCTTGCTCCGCAACCCATCAGTTCTTCGGCTGGAGGAGTCCGCGGCGCCATCGGAAAAAGATCCCCTGACACAATATTACATCCGCTGCGAAGACAACGACAAGTTCCTGCTGACGCTGTTCCTTCTAAAACTGCGCGTTCACCCCTTCGGGACGGGAAAGACGATCATATTTGTTAATGACGTTGACCGCTGCTACAAGCTCAAGCTTTTCCTTGAGCAGTTTGGCGTCGCGTCGTGCACTCTAAACCCGGAGCTCCCACTCAAGAGCAGGCACCACGTCCTACAGGAGTTCAACCGGGGCATCTATGACATCATCATTGCCACGGATGAGGACCCTCGCGGCGAAATATCTGACAGCGAAGATGAGGATGAGGAGGCCGCGGGTAACGCCGGAGACGACGGCATCGCCGCTGTGGCCGCTGAAGCTCTTACCAACCCTGGCGGAGTAGTTGTTGTAGAATCGAGTAATGACTCTGGAACAACGAGTGGAGAAGCCCCCGAGACCTCCAGCACTCCAGAAGGTGGCAGTGAGCCGACGGCTGGTAATGTCGAGCCGTCCAGCGGCAAGAAGCGAGCGAGGGAGCCCTCGGACCGCGGTCGGCGGCGGCGCGGAGGCGGTAATAACGGCGGCGGGCGGGCGCGCGACAATGAGTACGGTGTGGCACGCGGCGTCGACTTCCGTAACGTGCAGGCCGTCATTAACTTCGACCTGCCGCTTGGCTCGCGGGCATACATGCACCGCGTCGGCCGCACCGCCCGCGGCCTGGCCACCAAGGGCTGGGCCCTTAGCTTCGTTGTCCCTCTCGACAAGGCACCGGGCCTAGCACCGCGGCGACGCAAGAAGCAGCGGCGGGGTGATGCCGAGCCCGACAACGACAGCGATGATGAGGACGACGCGGCGCCCCGTAAGATCCTTCCCGGGATGTTCGATGAGGACGTTTTTGCCCGGGTGCTCAAGAGCCAGGCGGGTACGTGACTTGGTTTTTGTGTTTGAATTCCGCACTGCCGCATTTTGCTCACTGCCCCAATTTCGCACCTTATGTGTGACCTGCGTCCTTGATTTTCAGCCGTGGGGCGAACTGTGGCCCCCTTCAGCTTCGACATGGAGCAGGTCAGCGCGTTCCGGTACCGTGCCGAGGACGCCATGCGGTCCATTACAAAGTCGACCGTTCGAGACGCGCGCACGAAGGAGATCAAGAAGGAGATCATGAACTCTGAAAAGCTGAAGGTTGGTGATGGCAAAACTTACTCCCAGTATTTTCTCTTTATTTATCAAACCCCTGTAGGCGCATTTTGAGGACAACCCGCGCGACCTGCAGGCCCTTCGACACGACCGTCCGCTGCACCCGGCCCGCGTGCAGCGCCACATGAAGCACGTTCCGGACTACCTGATGCCCAAGGGACGCGGAGCCCCCGCCGCCGCTGTTGCCGCCACAGCCACCGGCGAGGATCCGAGCAGCACCACTGCCGCTGGCGGCACCTCGCGCGCGGCGTTTGTTCCGTTCCGGCTGGACACGCGGCGGCGGCGAGGCACCGGCGTCGTGAAGCGCGGTGGGCGAGGTGGCGGGCGAGGCGGCGGGCGAGGCGGTGGCGGCGTTGGTCACGGCCCGGGCGCAAACGCGGCTGCGGCTGCGCGGAAGAGAAGCGACCCGCTCAAGTCTCTCCGGATGTGAGGGGGAAGTGTGCTGCGTAAACGGTAGCGGTGAAAAAGGAAGGAAAAGGGGAGGGGGAGGCAGGAAGCTTGCTGGTGTACGTGTAACTGGGTTTAGGTTCGCTCTGCAATCGACAAAGCTTAACAAAAAAAAATAAACGACCGACTGGACAGAGGTGGAAATTCATGCTAGTTCGAATTATGAGTTTTGGCCAAGGGCAAACGGAGGTTTGTTATTCACACTTCGAATTGGGCTTCGGGCGTTTGTTTCTTCTCAAGTTTCCACTTGGTGGTTTCTTGGGTTGAAGAGGGTGGAGGGAGGGCCACCTTTTTAATCAGATGTTAAGTCAAATTTAATCCCCAGCACTCACTTTCGTGTGTTTTGTTGCAAATTACTCGTCAGCCTTGTCAAACATGGCCGCAGCCTGTGTCACCGTCGCTGAGCCCTGCCGCCGCAGCCGGCGGCCTGGAGCCGCCTTCGCCGCCGCTGCCGTCATCATCGTCCTCGCTGCGACCATCCTCGCCGCCGGAGGACCAGTCAACGCCGCCACGTCCTCCACTTCGTCGACGTCGTTGCTTTCGTCCTCCTCCTCCAAGACCACCGCCGCCGCTGTAACGTCCAGCAGCACCACCTCCACATCCACCACGTCGACAACTTTGGCGGGCACCACAACGACCTCCAATTCGGTGTCCTCAACCACCAGCTCCGGGACGGCGGCGGCAGCATCGTCATCGTTCACCTTTGTCGCGCTGCCTAAGTATGTCCGCGCCCTTGATGGCTCGCTCAATGGCAACGCCAACGTCACCTCCACCGTTGTGCCGACCAGCTCGCCGTACTACAACTACGTGTCGGGCGGATCCAGCAGCAGCTCGTGGTTCACGGGGTGGACCAAGATCGGTGTTATTGCCGGAAGCGTTGTTGGCGGCCTTGTGCTTCTCATGCTCGGATCTTACATCTACGTGGGTCCCCCCCCCCCTCCATTTCTCGCTTGGTGGTGCTTGCTTCGGCGGTTCTAATACATCTTCACATAGTCAAAGCGAACCGACGCAAAAGAAAAGGCACTCAAGAGCGACGAAATCGCGTACAGTGCGCCGCCGCCGAGGAAGAAACGGGATGAGATGCTGCAGCACCTGAACTCTGACTCGCCCGACAGGCTTTTGGACCACCGCCACAGCCCACACTCTGCTTCCAGCATGCGAGCACCGGCGACTGCGGTCACGTCCCAGGGCTCCTACCCTTCCACTGGCGCCTATGTGCCTGCTCCTCAGTATGTTCCATTATGTTTTTCTCTCCTGGTTGGATGGTAACACCGCTTCAAAATAATATAGGTACGGCTATCCGTCTTCAAACGGTTACACTGCTGCGCCAAACGTTTATCCAACAAACCCGTATGCTGCCTCTCAGTATTAGCAGCACAGCGATGATTGTGATGCTATTGTGTCGCGGATGAGAAAACCTGCTTTGTTGCGGTATGATATTCAGCGACAGGGCTGCCATTTGTGGACTCTGCCTGCCGGCCGAGCACGAGTTTCCCGCATTCGCTCTCCCCCCATTGTCTCAACTTTGTCCTCCGTCTTTTTTTCCATTTGTAGGCACACTACCGCCATTTTCACGTCCCTTGCTCCTCCCTTCGTTTCCCCTTCGATGCACCACAAAACTAGCCATTCTTGCTTTACTATGTTTATGCGAGATCGGCCCCCTTCCCGTCCTCCTTCCCTCGCTCGCCCTTTGCGTTGACCGCAGGGGGCCGGGTGGGGCATATTCATTCCTGTACTCCAACTTCATTTTCTCCCTGTGTCTCGATAACGAGAAAAAAAGGGAACCTTTGTAGGAGGAGCAAACATCTTCGAATTTCAGTTGGTGACCCGCCGGGAGCCGGGCGGTGTGCGTGGTGGCTAAGGCCGCAAGTCGATAGAGACCGCGCGTGAGCGAGTGCGGCGTCTTGGGGAACACGCTGACCGTCTGCCGAAACACGTTGGCATTCCGGTAGTGGATGCCCCGAGACGGCTGGCCGTCCGGTGCAGCCAGTCTCCTGGATGCTTGATGTTGAAAAAGTTAGGCCAGGTGTTACCGAGATGAGCAAAGAAAACAGTGCAGGAAGTGGTGGTGGTGGTGGCCGGAGGAGGAAGGTGAGAAGTTTGTCTGGGAACACCAACACCCACAAGGTGTCAGTATTTTTGGCAGGTTAACGTGGATGAAGTAGCGGGCACTCGGATGGTTGATGCAGTGGCCAAAAGGGGATGGTGGCCACAATCACCCGGATGCGGCCGACGAGCCAGCCAGTAGGTCTGGGCCTATCTCCTGGCCGGGACATCGACTTCGGTGGCGTAGACGGCGGTGGCGACGCCGCGCTTGCGCAGCGCCGACCACAGCCACTGTCTCGCGGTGCGAGCAGCAGCACACAATGCCTGTGGCGTAGGGCACAAAGCCGTAGACGAGGGCAGCCAGCAGGGCCATTCTCCAAACAACATTAAGCAACTGGAGTTTCCTGTATCAAGTATATATTGAAACATCCAGCAGCTGGAAACTGAAGGAACATGAGGGGGGAGCGGGGAGAAAATGCGTACCACGGCTTCCAACAGAAAGACGGGGGTGAAGCTTACCTACCACGCGTAGCCCCTCCCTCTTCCTCCTCCCCATCCCGTACTTCCGCGCGGAGTAAAGTGATGAGAGGGCTGCACTGATTTCTAACCTTCCCAGACACTGCGACATTAAACGCCAAACCCCACCCAATATCACTCTTCTTTTCATCGTCCGCCGTCCAAAAAAAAAGTAAAACCAACAAACCTCAACCGCGCGCCGACGCTCAAGCGATCGTAGTGATCTCGGCGTCCTCGCCGGCGGCCTCTGCGGTGGCGGCGAACGCCCACAGCGCGTCCTCCGGGACGGCGTCGTCGCCAAACAGACCGCTCACGGGGGCTGCGAGCGCGTCGAGCTCGGCGGCGAACAGCCGCATTGACAGAGAGTAAGCCAGCAGTCGCGTCCACACGTCGGTCTGCACCGCCGCGCGGAAGGCCGCCACAGAGTCCGGTGCCGGAGCGCTGACTTCGGCCAAACCGTCGACTTTGCCGTAGCCGTCGCCAGACTCGGCCGGGGCCTCGGCGGTCGGTTCGGCGACGACGCCGAGGTCACCGACGGCGACCCCAGCGGATAAGTCAGCGGCGTCGACAGCGGGGGTCGCAGCCGACGCGGGTGCGGTGATAGCAGCGGTGGGGCCGCTGTCTTCAGCCGAAACGGTTAGGAACGAAGGGGTGTGACGAGCGGCGTGGTAGCGGCGGGTAAGGTAGACGCGCGCAAGACCGTGAAAGGTGCGGAAGACTAGGTCGCGCTGCGGGCTTGCCCTCGGCAGGGAGCTCGGGAGTGGCTGCTTGGTGATCAGCGAGGAAGAAAACAGGTAGCAGAGCAGTCTGTAAGAGGAGGGGGGGGGGTGGTGCGAAAATAGGGAAAGCGAAGGGAGAAGAGAGGCGGTTTACGAAGGTACGGAAAGCGAAGGGGGAGGACAGGCGGTAAGAGTGACTCCCCATTTCACGTCTCCCCGCTCCACCTGTCAGCACTGTCGCCCACCTCTCCGATTAAATTAAAAGCCAACCCACCGTGTCTTATCGTGCATCTCCTTGCGGTTAACGCGGGCTTCCTCCGACTCGAGCAGCATGCCGAGGATCTCACCGCCAAATGTCTTGCCCTGCAGACTGATCCAGGCCGCGTTGAGGGCATCGAGCAGCAGCCCGATACGGCGCAGGACTTCCGAGTACTCGGCCGTCTGCAGAGGTCCCTCGAGCCGGACCTCGGCGCGGGAGAGGGCTAGCAGTGTCGGGAGCGCGCCGCGCACGTGTGCCTGGAGGCGCAGACGCTCGGCCCGCGCCGCGCCGAGCAGGGACGCCGGGAGCGCCTGCGGGGAGGTGTCGGTCTTGTCTGGGGACGGGGACTTGCCATCATCTCCGCCAGCGTCCTCGGTGACGCTGGCACCCGAAACGAAGGCCACATTGTTGAGGTGCCCATACAACGCATTGAGTCGCAGGATAGCCTGTGCGAGCCCGGTGCGGAGGTTGCGGCGGGCAAAGTTTGGATAGAATGAGCTGGACGCTGCATTAGCGGAGGAAATCACGACGGAAAGATGGATCTTCAAAACAAGGAGGGGAAGGGTGGAAAAAGATGGCTTACAGCTGAAGCACAAAGGCGGAAGTGAGAATCATGGCAAGCGCTGCCAAGGACTTGTAGAAGCGCACCCAGGGAGAGTCGTAAGCTGGGTTCTGTCTGTTGAGATAGGAAGGTATGAGGCTCTGCGTGAACAGGGAAGGTTAGTATTGCAATCAAATAAGATGAAGTAGAGGCAGATTCGTACCCCTGAAAAAGATAGGAGTGCAAGAAGACCTAGAGGCCCCACTCGAGTGTTGAGGTAGACGTGCACCATGGGAATGGCAAGAATAAAAGCCCAAAGCCCGAGTCCCACGCGGGACCGCCACGGGTCGCTTTGCACGCCGTTATTGCATCCCCACCCACGGCATGAAGCCGTCAGCAGCTGCGGTCCGGTTCCCCAGGCTTCCAAGGCGACGAAGCCCCAAAGTTGGCCAACGCACGTTCCAGCCAGGTTCACCACCAAAGCCAAGTTTGTCTGGCCCAGCGAGGGTGTGATCGCCACAAGCAGCGTGACAAATGAACCCGAAAAGGACCAGTAGGTAAAAAACGTCCTAAGACCACGGTCGGAGGTCGGGAGGGGAGGCGGCGGTGGCTTCGTTACGCTTTCATTTTTAATTGAAGCCAGTTGGAACGTACGGTTCGTTGAAGCCAATCAGCAGGTAGGCCACGGAGGCAATAGCGCACTTGATCGCGAAAACGGAGCCGCGAGAAAAGAAGAATTCGTTGGCCATCTTCCAAATTTGTCCAAAGGTCTTCCGCTTTTTGGGCGTACCAGCGGGCCTGCTCGCGGGGCCTGGGGAAGAGGCCAGGAAAGACGGGGAAAAGTGCGGGTAGTAGAATCGCAGGCGTCGCTTCTTTGTCGGATCTGTGGCGAGCTTGTAAAATGCGATCACTTCGGAGCGGAACTATCGTCCACGGAACGGCGCGTAGGCATTCATTGATCAAATAACGGGAATTAAATGATGCTTGGAAATTTGAGGGGGGGGGGATGACGTAGCAGGAATCTGACCTCTCGCATGGATACACCGACGAAATTAGCCTCGGCAACTCCTTCCATTGCAGCGTTCCTGCGGGCACCCTTGTCGTCTTCAATTCCTCCATACATGGTGTGGAAGAGAACAGCAAAGTGATTCGCCTCGAGGAAGTCCAGAGCCGACTTGACCTGCTCCTCGAGCTCTGGTCCGAGCCCTCCTGCCGACGCCTCGCCGTCAGCTCCTTTCGACCGAGTGAACGCGGATCCTGCCGCCTCTAGCAGGTCACAGTAGCCTGATGTGACGGTATTTGCGGACTGCGAAATGTCGTCCAATGGGAGGCCGGCGCTTGCCGAGGCCGCCAGCACGACGTGCAGGCCAGAGAGGAGGGTGGACGTCCGTTCATTGCCATTGAGGAGGGCAGCCTCGAGTGCAAACAGCTGCGCGGACATGGCAGCGACGTGGTCCACGGCTCGGGCTAGGTCCATGGCGGAGAATCGAGACCAGGTGGGCTCGGACCGGACGTCGGCCGCCAGGCGACCGAGCTCCGCGAGTAGTCCGCGCAGGCGTGTGGCCGCCTGCGCTCGGGCGTCTGCGGCGTCCTCGGCAGAGTCTATGACATCGCCGTCGCCGACATGACTGCCTAGCACCGTCGCGCGGAGCAGGTCGACCACCGCAGCGGCGGCGTCGCCGAGCCTGGCGCGGAGCTTGGGCTCAGCAAAGTCCGGGAACACGAGCACATTGACAACCAAGGAGATGGCGCCGCCGATGAGGAACGAGCAGACGTTGTTTAGGAGGAAGTTAGAGTCGAAAATGTTGCCGCCGGCTGTGGTGGAGCGACAAGAAATTGTTTGGAAGGGAGGCCGCAAATCAGGAGCCAAAAAAAAAAAACGATACTCAGCGGTAAGAAATTAGATGGTGCACTCCCAGGGCTGCCCAACTTACTCGTGTTCGAGCCGCTGAGGCCCACAGCGGATATACAGGTCAGGTACGTGAACAACGGACCGATGATGCCAATGCCAAAATATCGATCGGACAACGTGCGGATATACGAGAACACGTAGACGATCACGAAGAGCAGTGTGGCCATGCCGCCGTTGGAGACGCCGGCTGCGGAATTCACCAGTGCCCAGCAGGCAGCCGCGACAAAGACGCCAAATGTGTTCACCAGCAGTGTGTCCAGGAAGGCGCCGACGGTCCGCCCACTATAGAATTAGGGGGAGGGTGATTGTGCGGCCAGTGGGCATTCGTAATCGATCAAACAAAAACATTACGTGCCGGGTGAGACAACGAGGTTGTGCGATTGGGAAACCATTGCGGGGAGGAGACGAGAGTTCGTTGGTGGATGAGATGCCATGTGGCGCAGGTGTTTAGGCAATCAAGGCATTTGTATCCCTACGGAGTCAGCACAATCGTGGCAAGGATAATGTACGTGATCGATCGCACTTGCAGCAGGGCGGAAGTGGTGTCCCAAAACACCCAAGCGAAGCCGAGCACATACTGTTTTCAGTGAGAGAGGGAAGTGCGATTGCGGCGTATGAAGGCGGATATCCGAGAGGCGGGGTGGAGGTGGGGGGCGTGTGAGATAAAGTCGTTGACAGAGGACAGAACATGCGCATACGCCGAGAGCGATTCACTCACCGCCAGTGTCCCTGGGAGCGCCCACGCCGCCAGACGAGAAATAAGTTATAGATAGATGGACGAAAGTAACGTCGAGCAATGGTGGGGGGCATAGTAGAGAAGGAAGCAGACAAGTTCAGTAGCGTAGGGCAAGTAGGCATGCAGCATATGGGGGTGTATGTAAGAAGCCCGTACCCTTGAGGACGTTCCTTGCCTGGGGAGACGTGAACCAAGCCCTGGCGCCCATAGCGTGGTGGTGGTGGTAGAGGTGGCAGTGGCTTGTTTTGTATTCTCCCTTCCATTTTAACGCTGTTAAGCAGGCGCAGTGTTAGTTTATGTTTGGTGATCCCGCTTTCCCTTGGTGTGAACCTGTGCCTGTCAGCCTGCGTAAGTCGATTCGTTTCCTCCACCAGTCCGCCAGTCTGTCAGTCTGTTCATAAGGGTCTGGCAGTCTGTCTGTCACACCTATATTGTGTCTGAACCAGTTCAAGTTGGCAAGTGGGAAAGCTCTCCCGAATAAATCATGCGGACGATCCGGTTTAAGAGGGCGGTTCTGGACATATGGGCTGGTGGTGTTGGCAAACAGGGCGCAGCGCGGTACCGTCCGAGGGTGGTGCAATCTGTTGCGCCTTGCGGTGGCGGTGGGTCTGCGGCCGGCGGGAGCACGAAAATATTCCGGGATTCCGACGGCGCAAAAGAAATGGCACTCAATAACGACGAAATCGCGTACAGTGCGCCGCCGCTGAGCAAGAAACGGGATGAGGTGCTGCAGCACCTGAACTCTGACTCTCCCGACAGACTTTTGGAGCACCGCCACAGCCCACACTCTGCTTCCAGCATGCGAGCACCGGCGTCTGCGGTCACGTCCCAGAGCTCCTACCCTTCCACTGGCGCCCATATGCCTGCTCCTCAGTATATTCCATTATGTTTTTCTCTCCTGGTTGGATGGTAGCACTGCCCTCAAAAAAATATAGGTACGGCTACCCGTCTGCAAGCGGTTACACTGCTGCGGCAAACGTCGGGGTCGAGCTGATTCATTCCTGATCTCCTGTGGCGCAACTTCTTTCTCGAGAAAAAAAGGTACCCATAGGTGTATGGCCGAAATTATAATGGTTACACAATGCAAATTTCATAATGGCCATAATTTCTAATTGGGCCATAAAGTATTTACCGTACACTGATTGAAATTGTCATGTCAGATCGGGGCGGCGACGACGCAGCAGACTCCTCGGCGCCCACCACCGCCGAGGGCGGTGTGCGCCCTCCCGCCACGGCCAGCAGCGACGGCACTAGTGGGCCGACACCGCGCGCCGTGCCCGCCAGCGCCGCCGCCGGGGCTACGTCCGTCGACGTTGCGGTCACCGGCGGCGGTGGTGGGCAGGCGGTGCCGCCGACTGGGGACTCCGCCGCACTGTCCAACGCCATAGTCTTCGAGAACACATACAGGATGAAGCCGGACAAAAAGTGCGTGGCCCGGGATGTGCGCATGCCGCTTCTCCCCTTTTTTCCTATCAGGCATATACCCCATACCCTCTCCCCTCCTCATTCTCCTCGAGGTCTGCCTATCCCGTTCCTCCTATTTTTTCCCAGCAAATGCATGCACGCATCCCTCGTCCAAAAGCGGAGTTCTGATGCGCACTACCCACCAAGATCCCTCGATACGGATGCCTGCTCTACACGCCAAGCACCAATCCACCCTCCCTCTCATGCGACCGTTAGCTCTTTATCGGAAAACTAATCATCACCGACACAAAAAAAAACCAACTTCATCATAATAACCCCCAACGACCCCAGGTTCCAGAGCGAGCCAGTACGGCGCGCGGCTGAGGCGGTGCTAGAGGCGACGCTGCAAAAGGCAAAGTACTCGCCAGAAAAGACGCCCGAGCTGGCCCAGCGGCTGTCCGACGAGATTATGGACGCCGTCAAAAGTACGACCCCAACCCCCTGTTTTCCACAACCC
>JADGKE010006494.1:0-14581 GCA_026954515.1 Cladochytrium tenue
GGGCATTACTGTACCGTGCAGCAGCACAGACCCATGCATCAGTTCTGGGACTGCACCGAGGATTTTCTCCACGTACGTCTTCTGCCTCGTTGAGTAGGGAAACTCCTTGAGATTCTGCAACAAGAGTCAGTTAAAAGAAAACACACCCGCAGACACTACCTTCTCCATGAACGTGCAGAGAAACTTGTTCACCGTCCTGTACGCCTTGTTGGACTGATCGTTGAGCTGCGTCGACACGGCGGATTTCAAGGTGGCCAGGTGCTCTAATTGTTGCCGTCAGACGAATGGAACGAGGTCTGCACGAAGGTCGTCGCTCTGCTTCACTCACTCAGTTTTGACGCCATGCTAGATCCTTGTGTTCTCTTGGTGTCGAATAGTAGTTGGGTCAAGTATCAGTGGATTTTTTTTTTCCTTCACACAAAAAAAAAGTATCTACCTCATTGTGAATCAAGCTATAGATTTTGTCGTAAGCGGACTTGAACGACTGCGTCACAAACACCTCGAACGACTGCTGGTCCGTGTCTTGCAGCCCGCGCGCCGGCACGAGATCATTCTGACGAGGAGATGGGGAGGAGGGGAAGAAATGGGTGGGCATGGGCACAATTGTAAGGCCAGCAAGAAGGCAGGTGAGTCAGCCCATTCACTCCCCACCCCTTCTCTTTGCAAGTTTTCGTTCAGGCTGCCAATATCCGTGTCTGCCGTAGTGTGGACCGACCGCCCGTGGATGTAGTAGCCGTGGCATTTTTCGTTAAAGATTAACAGGCTGATGTTTGCGACGGATAGGAGGTCAACGAATTGGAGGATCCTGTTTCGGTAGAAGCGGTCGTACAGGAAATATCGGAACAGGAGCTCGATGTTGTTGTCAGCATGAAAAGACAAACGACAGACCTCCAAAACGCTCATGGTAGACCAACCTGAATGACGATGAATAGGGCAAATATCAACGCGTCTATCGCAAATATCAGAACCGGGCTTCTCGAGCCCTGCGAAAGGTCTTTGATGTTTGGCTGGTACGTCGAAGCGTACTTCACGCCCAGTCCTTCCAGGAAAAACGTGACGCAAATGAGAAGAAGTGTCACAGACACTTTTCTATACGTCTTGCACAGTGTCAGCCTGCGCTGCAATGATCTGTCAGTCGACCGGCACGAACCTGGAGGGCACACCACTGGTTCGCCATGAATATGGTGCGCCAGATGCTGACCGGAGCCTGATACAGCTTCCCGTTCTCCTGGATCACTGAGCCACCCTTTGGCTTTTCCCAGTCAAAGAAGAATAAGCCCACCTGGCATTGCTGCCACAACTTGACGACAACGTAAAAAAGCTGCAATACTGTAAGCCGTGCGCACGAGGTGCCACCGAGTCGGATACCTTTGTCACTATCGCGGTGTTCAGCACGGCGTTGTAGTTGTACATGTCGAAGCTGCCGTTCGGCAAGACCAAGAAGAGCGTTGCTTGCGCCTTGTAGAAGAGCAGCCAGTAGCAGCATATAGAGAACAACAGCCAGAACAGCGTCGACCCGAGGCATCCGCACATGAATACAATGGATTGCCACAAAAACTAGGATATTTTCAATTTATTAGACAGCAAATTAATAAGCAGCAAAGCTCTCACCTGAAGGTCGATCGCCTCAGCCGCAGAGGCAACGCTTCGACGGCTCCAGTTGCGGCCAAAGTAGAGGCCCAACACTAGTGCAAGAGTAGTCGAGAACGCAAACAGCGTCTGCACCGTCTTCCAGAACTCTGTCAGGTCCATCGAGTACGTAACCAAGAAGGCGTACTGCACGATCAAGATTCAACGTTGGTTAAAGTGAGAGAATAGCTTCGGAGATACTGCTTACCGTTGGGGATGCATAAGCTGAGACGGCAGTCGAAGTAATTGACCCCGCAACGCTTCTTTCCGCGTACTGGATGCTCATAACAGGCGTGTAAATAGCACCTGTTCCTTGGTTTGACTTTTGAACCCTTTAAAGTATAAATATCGATCCGTCCGCTTTATTTTCCTTACGAGATCGAGATCAGGGTTGGGAATCGAATGACACTCAGTGTTCCGTTGGATATGCCGCTAAGGTTGTCGATGATGAAAAACCTGTGCGTAAAGGTGTTTCCCGTATAACTGTTCAAGGTATTGCCGGCCAGATTAAGGACGTTGACGGGGATGGGGTAGAGAGCCCCCGTTGAATCGAGTATGTCTGTGCGCGCAATTAGGGTGCGAATGGGTTTGAGTGCCACGAACATGGGTCGTAAAAAAGAGTCGCTGTTGTGGTGTTGACTATGTCGCTTAAAGAGAGTTGACACCGTGAATCATAGTTGTTCCCGACGACCCTCCAATTTGCGTTTGACAGTGTAGCACCGTTCTGACAAAAGTCCAACTGGCTTAACAAGGACTGAAACCCCAAAAATGTACCGTCCGCACTGAAGGTGGCCAGAACTATCGCCAGCTTCCCTGAGTTCTGAATGTTCGATTTTTTTTTAGCTCATTGATAAGTCAAGACGAATGCTGCATAGCGGGAGTAGCCTCACATTCGAAAGGTTAATGGTGAGATTGGGTGAAATTAACACGACTTGGGAAGACAGCTCTTGATAGAACAGCCATGGCAAAGATACCGGCCTAAAGCTCCGTCAGGCGCTCCTCTTCTTCCTATTTCACCATACATACCTGCTGAATATGCTTGACTGCTTTGACGGGGACCGAGCGGAAGACAAAGCCTGATAGCTTTTGCACGCAGCCGACTGCGTGTCGTAAAGCTGCAGCACACACAAGTTTGCCAACAGCGAACACGATTTTTCGTCCCAGACATTCTTGATACAAAACAGTAAGCTCCGTGTTACAGCTCTTGGGTGCGCATAATCCACAGGCAGATGGGCAACAATCTCATCCTCACCTGGCACAGGCTGGAGGCGAACTGGAAGTACTCAGCAAAGAAATCCGACGGAAAGTTTGTAACTGGCGACGAGAGACCAGAAGGCCCAATGGCGCTCTGAGTGCATGTCAACGAAGCTTGGAGCCTCCAAAAGATCACATACTGCGTAATTCACTGTGTTTTGTGTGCTCTGCGATAATATTGTACTTGAATTTATGCATTGGTTGCCGACCTGTTTGTCAGCCCGATCACGTTAAATCGTGCAGTTATTCGGCTATGGACTGACTGGCTGAGAACTAAACCCCAAACTTGTGTTGCAAAGACAGGTGTAGTCGTTGCCGCCCAATAGCGTCGCGTACATGTGCTGATCGGGGCAGCTGATACACGTCGACAGATCGTCGCTTGGGTAAGAGGTCAGCGGGCAGTCCGTGCACTCGGCCTTCGTGAGGCCTGTTCCTGAGCTGTTCTTCATTGCTTCCCTCCATAGCGTCAGGGTTGGAAAGGAGCGAGTTAGAAGGATCTTCGATTTCTCTGTTGACCCACCGAGATATTGGCCGACGTCGCAATTGCACATGGTCGGCCCGTCGGAACTTTGAGGATTCTCACACGATAGGCAATATATTCGATCGAAGGACGAGGTCTGCAATGGGCTTGTTTTCACGTGGTGCTGCGGCGCGGGCGCGGTGGGAAAGCTTTCATGTCGCACATACCTGAGATGCATTGCAGGCGATGCAGGAGGCCTTGGAATCGAGCACAGACACACCGCCTGACAAAATGTACCCTGAAATCCCTTGTGAGCACGTAGGTCGGCGTCCTTGTGCGAGCCATCGTTACCTGGAGAACACTGACACACATCTGGATCACCCGAGCATTAGGAGGGCTAAATCGACCCAGGGGAGGGGAAGTGAACAGAAGAGATCCCGGAGACTGACTCACACGAAGAGGACAGACGAACCGCCTCGCTCGACACGGCCACTAGTGGAGGCACGAGTACGGCCGTGACGGACTGGTTCGTGGCGCACGTTCGGCAGTACAGCTCGGCGATGTCCCACACCTGACCCGACGCGCACGACGCCTGCAACGCTGCAGTCTGTCCCACCTGCGACGAGAGGATCGGATACAGGTAGTCGCCGGCGGCGGCGGCTGCTGGAAGCGGGGCGGGGAATGCGGAGGCGACTGCAAGCGCGGCCAGCAGCAACCTGCCCGCGAGACGGGTGAGAGTGGGCTGTCTGGAGACAGTTTGGCGGCCAGGCAGAGCCAAGATCGCATGTTGTTGTGCATTGTCTAAGCGGTCGGCCATTGATGTCGAGACTAACACGTGTGCTTCGAAGTCGTCCGGGGGTGGGGGGGGGGGGGGGTAAGGAGTAAAAGACCGGCAGGTAAGACGTGCCGTCGGAGCTTGAAATTTAATGTTATACAACCTGGCAGCCTGGCGAATCCATGAAGAGCATTTCCCTTTCTGGTAAGATGTTCATCTTAACTACGAAACAGTTGAAGATTCCCCCGAGGCAGCACCAGGGAGCCCATTTTAATCAGTGGGGGAGACAGCTCAATCAGAAAATCAAATCTTAACTGCCATGGTGGGAGTTGGCCACTCTCGCTGGGCGACAGACAGGCACTACACACAGCGGCCAGATGCAGCTGTCTGCAGGACGAGGCAGGATCCCTGCTCTCTGCTGGGTCTGTTGCAGACCTGCGGTGTTTATTATGCCGCAGCCAAACATGGAGTGGCCCTTCCTCTGTTGCTCTCTATACAGTTCGCATCTTACACATCCTTCCTGTTGTATTTACGGCACAAACATGGACGATGACAGTCCCATCCGGACAAATAAGGATAACCAAGTAAGAACAAGTTGATATGATTTTAATTCACAGAAATTGAAAATTACGGCCTAACCTGATTGCATGACAGGTGCGTGAGGGATGACAACCCTAAGGCCAGGGGTACTCGTTTCTTCTTGGGATGACCGAGGCGTGACGGTGGCGCTAAGCCGAAAACCCAGCGCGCGAGGCGCGCGAGGCGCGACGCACCAGACAAAACTACGAGATATTCATGCCAAAAATTGGAAGTGTATTTCAACACCACCCCGTCGCGCACAATTCAGAATTTCAAACGAACACGAGACACTTCGAACTCGATATTAGTGCGCGAGCGGCTTCGTCGCTTATTGAATTATCTGAAATGGAAGAATTTCACACCACAGTGTCAGTGAGATCAATCTGAACAGAGAAAAATTGGTGTTTAGACTCACTCGTAACACCGAGGAGCCGCAAAATAGTGTTTGATTTCAGTGCCTCAGCAAGTTCGCAAGCGCCTTTATCACCGATTGAATTATCTGAAATGGAAGAATTTCATGCCACAGCGTCAGTGAGATCAATCGGAACAGAGAAAATTGGGTTTTCAGACTGACCAGAAAGGTAGAGTCTCTGCAAAGCATTGTTTGATTTCAGCGCCTCAGCAAGTGCGCAAGCGCCTTCATCGCCGATTGAATTATCTAAAATGGAATAATTTCACGCCACAGCGTCAGCGAGTTCAAACTGCACTGAGAAGTTTGCTGTCTGAAGTTCGAGGCACTGCAAAGCAGTGTTTGATTTCAGTGCCTCAGCAAGTGCGTGAGTGCCTTTACCACCAATTGAATTATCTGAAATGGAAGAATTTCACGCCACAGTATCAGGGAGACCAATATGAACAGAGAAAATTGCCGCTTGACTCACTCCAAAGGCTGAGGTTCTGCAAAGCAGTGTTTGAAATCAGTGCCTCAGCAAGCGCGTGAGCACCTTCAACGCCGATTTTATTAACTAAAATGGAAGAAGTACACACCACAGTGTCAGTGATAATCAATCTGCACAGAGCACATTGCTGCTCTGACTCACGCTGAAGGTCGAGTTTCTGCAAAGCAGTGTTTGATTTCAGCGCCTCAGCTAGTGACGAGCACCTTCAACACCGATTCCATTCTCTGAAATAGAAGAAGTTCATGCCACAGTGTCAGCGAGATCAATCTGAACAGATGAAATGCTGTTCAGACTCACGATAAAGGTCGAGTCCCTGCAAAGATGTGTTTAATTTTAAAGCCTTCGCTAGCGTGAATGCGCCTCTGTCACCTATATTTTTTCCTGATAAAAATAGGTTTTTGTGAGGTTAATGCTAGTTAAAATTCGTTTAAAATTTCGCACCACCCAAACCACTCAAATTACGCGTTTTCGTTGAAGCGAGTGCTGCACGCACAAAACCATCGCTTTCTTTCTGCAATGCAACTGGAAGGCACTTGCTGGCGCAATATCCTAAAAATGGTGATCAATTTGAATAGATGTAATTGCTGTTCTGACCTACCGTCAAGTATGAGGCGCTGCAAGGTAGTGTTTGATTTCAGTGCCTCAGCAAGTGCTTGAGCGCTTTCAACACTGATATCGTTCTCTAAATGAAGAATTTGATACCACACTTGGTGTCAACGAAATCAATCTAAACAACGATAATGAGACTTACGAGAAAGGTCGAGTGTCTGTAAACAAGTGTTTGATATCAAAGCCTTCGCGAGCGTGAATGCGACTCTGTCGCCTATATTTTTTCCTGATAAAGATAGGTTTTTGTGAGGTTAATGCTAGTTAAAATCCGTTTAAACTTTTGCACCTTTTAAATCAAGCACTGTCATTGAAGCGAGAGCTTCACGCGCGAAGCCATCATCTCCTTCCAGCAAAGCACGAATAAAGTTCTTCTCATCCGAGATTTCCTTTGCATAAAATTTTTTAAACCGCGCGGCCTGTCGTTGTGCTGGTTTCACTATCGCAACTCTCTCAGCAACATCAGCTTGAATGCAGCGGTGAATCGACGCAACTGAAGCCTCGTTGGTGGTTGACAGGAGATTAAGATCAACACAGGCGTTGAAAGCTTCGTCAAACTCGTCAGGTTTCAAAAATCCGAAACTCCACCCTTGGTAGAGAATTCTCCGCAGCGTTAGCTCGCAAAACCAGCTTTGGACGATTTTCAGTGCAATACGATCGGGGTCGACGTTTGCAAGCAGCAAAAGCAGACCATGGCCGTGCACAGATTGTTTCTTTAAGGTATCAATGGACAGGCTGACCTCGGGATAAATCTCTTCTTTGTTTTTTGAATTGTGATTTATTTTGACGTTTTTGACCTTTTCGACATACTCAGCAGGTGACACCGTGCGATATTGTCGTAGGTACGCTCCTGAGCCGGTGGCACGTTTCAGCAATCATTTGGGCATCTTCGTGGCTAAGCGGACGAGTGCCGCACGTCTCCTGAAGAAATTGGACACACTGGTCATCCGCAGGCAAGTCCACCAAGATGGTGGGCTTCAAATTAGCGTCCGACCCATCGTACTCGGTGAATTGATAACGCGTGGTGATCAGGAATTGGGTGTCTGTGTTCTGATACGCACTAATGAGACTGTGCACGTGCTTGTAGTCTTCCACATTATCCAAAACCAGGAGGTTTGCTGATCTTGGCGCTCTGTCCTCAACCATCGTCAGAAGCTGCTGGAAATTCAGCCTGTCAAGCGGCTCTTGCCTGTCTGACTTGTTAAGTTCCCACGCCCACTTGCAGTACTCGCGAAAGCTTTCAACGACATTTTCCGCTGAGTCAGCCTTGAACCACCCAGCGGCGTCACCAGCTTCTACGCGCCTGAATGCGTACTTGGTGGCTAGAAATGTCTTGCCCGACCCGCCAACACCCCGCAATATCACTTCTTTCGTGTTTAAAAACGCAGCATCTATTGCAGCCCATACGGCGGAGCGATCAATGTAAGGCACTGGATCAGGTCGATCACGCAGTGGAGGAATAGCGACTCCAACCAGCCCCATTTCGGTCCAAGGATTGCCAGGATTCGGTGTCGAGGCTAGAAACACGTTTTGCCTAATTACGCCGATAATTTCCTGGACAGCGTGCTCGATCGAGCTGGGGTCCAAACAGACGACCTGGCGCGTAAAGACCATGTCTAGGGTGACTTCAAGAGACTGCGTGCCGAACCCTAGGCTCGAATTGGCGTGGTACAATCCACAGCAAGGCCCATAATGGTCCCATGGATCAAAGTCTTCCAGTGTCTTTATGTTGATCCGTTTGCCAATCAGAACTGGAACCAGGACAATTTGATCTCCTCGAGACAGACCTTCCTCAATTTCGACCAGCACATTGTCAGACTGTTTGCAAAACAAAGTCAATTTAGGTTGCAAAACCGACAACGCAGTGACCGACCTTGCCAGCCTTGAGATTCTCCTTCATCTTTTCCAGAGATGCTTGGCTAAACAGGTATACGACGATTCGACAGCGCCTGATGGCTGCAAGAGAGCCGGCCTTCCAGTCCGCGCCCTTCTTCAGGCAGTATTTGTCAAGGAACACACATGACTTCTCCTTGAGCAACTTTTTATCGAGACTCAGCCAGACCTTCTCCGCCACATCTTTGTCACAGTCAGCCCGATATGAAATGAAGACGAAGTGGTCGCTGCCAGCGTGGTCGTTGTAGGCGCAAGAAAAGGTTGTTGCGGATGCGGAGGTGGGAGGAGCATCGTCAACCCCGTCATGCGATAGACCGCCGCTCCCCATCATCTCGGGCGAGCGACAGGGGCAGGAGACAAATTAGAGTATGTAGCGGTAAGCCTTGGAGTCCGAAAGCGCGACGGGAAGGCGGTGGCGACGGTGGCGGCGGCGAGGGACTTTGCTGGCTAGTGAGCGGCGGTGGCGGGGCGACGGTGGTGGCGCAGGGCTGGTTGGCTGGTTCAAGCAAATCGAGGTGTGGCTGTAAATTTTGAATGCGCATGTGTAAGGATAGTCGAAGATGCCATGCAACCGACTTGTGTCTATCGATACTTGCATCCATCCATATGGGACGCCGCTTTCAGGCACGTTTCGAAAGAGAATCTGTGCCTTTGTCCTGAATTTGTATTTAAGAGAAATGTGTTCATACGACTACTAGGTTCGTCGTGCTTTCACTTCCCAATATCCCTCTCTGCCTTCCCACCACCGCCATCCTCCAGTTCGCTCCAGCGCCTCTGTGGCATGGAGAACTTGCTCATCCAACGATCGGCTTTAGCAGCCCAATGTTCTGCTTCTCTAGATCCGTCCAGCCCTTCGTGACGCTGGTGACGAACATTTTGCTCCATCCTGCGCTCGCCTAAATCGAGGGAGTGACGAGGAGAAGAGTAGGCACGGTAGTCCAACCCACCCTGAATTGCTGCACAGAACTCATCTACTCGTGCCGACGGCGCTTCTGAAGGGAGACAGCGAGGCATCAAACCAAACAACAATGTCGTGGTGATTTTTTTGGGGAGAGGGAAGGAGGAAAAAAAGTTGGCGATGCGGTCGATTCCAAAATAAGGTGTTTCGTATCGTGACCACGCGTGCAAATACACCGCCCCTTTATCTCCACATTCCCTTAGATGCCCTCCACCTCCAGCTGGGTAGAGCCCATTGGATATACTTTTCAGCCAAAAGCTCCTCCGCAAACATGGAGGCATCGCTGGACCCCTGTAGCTTCGCGTAGAGCAAGATCCTGTACTTGAGGTCCGTCTCCACTTTGCACAGGGTGCCTAGCTCGAATTTCCCCTGCCTCTTCAGTATCTGGAGGTACAGTTGCAGCTCTTCCAAAAGTTGAAAAAGACATTAAAAGGCGGAAGAGATGAATCGGCGGGGGTTGAGGGGGAGGTTAAAATGTGTAGGGTATCAAAGAAATGTGCAAGCATAAAAAAATTCCCCCTAAGATGGAAAATTTTTTCTCAGCAAGAGCTTTTTCCATCATCCGCTCCGCAACCGAGAGGAAGCTACTGCTAATCACCACGAGCACATGTCGTCTGAACAAAATAGTCAAGGTTACCTTCTTTGATCATACTCCACTTCCTCGGTGATTTCATCCCCCCCTGCAGGAATATCGCCATTACAACCCAGAACTAGTACTTGTTGCTGTTATTCTTGAAACGTTTCTGCATTTTGGAGGCAAGCTGAAGTGCGGTTAGGATGTAAGTGGTGGAGGGAGAGCAAAAACGGTGTAATTCCAAAGTGGTTAACCAATGAATGGTCGGGCTAGAAGGAAATATGCAGGGGGCGCATATAATTGTAGGAGGTGAAGGGGGGGGGGATGAAAAGAAATTTGCCTAGGCAATCTAACCGGAAGAAGCGATCACTGCTATCACAGACCCGAATCAGACACGCGAAAAAATGCAAGCTTGAGGAAGCGGTAGACCTCCATGTGGTGCCGAGGGTGCAGCGACCTGATGACTCCCGCGATCATAGGCGCCAGCTCGCTGTCCGTCAGACCCAGCGACGGGGCACGCTCTAGGACCAGCTCGAGGAG
The DNA here is from genome assembly GCA_026954515.1 of Cladochytrium tenue. NCBI lineage: Eukaryota > Fungi > Chytridiomycota > Chytridiomycetes > Cladochytriales > Cladochytriaceae > Cladochytrium > Cladochytrium tenue. The sequence goes on from JADGKE010006494.1 coordinate 10,165, forward strand.
GTGTAGCAGGTCCTGGTGGGCCGCAGTCCTGAGCACCAAGCGAACGACAGCTGCACGCTCGGTCCCCGGGCGCGTGGCCGAGGCTAGGAGATGGACCACGACGGCAGCCTCGCCCGCTATTGTGGCTTGCACGACACAGTGGTGAACGACAGCGCGGATGTCCTGGGTCAGCGACACAGCGGCGCGGAGGTCTGCTGGCGGGATCTCGTAGCCCAGCAAGCAAAGCGTCGGTAGAACACCCGTCTTGGAGCCATAGACAGTCAAATTCGGGAAGCGAAGGAGGGCTGCAAGTGCGCGGCGGTGCAGCTTGGCCTTGCTTTCAGGAATGGCCCACTTCGTCTGAAAAAAATTGAGAAAATCACCCTGGGTCGGAAACTTCACGCTACCAACGCTGGGGAGATGCTCGGAGAGGGCTTCGATGGTTGCGACAACTGACTCTGTGATCCGTTTCTCGAAGAGGATCATGGTTGCCGAGTCTGAGCACGTCCACGACCGCTGCTTGTCTGATAGCAGCAGGCGGACAACGTCAGAGCTTTCTGCGACAACAGCCCGGCTCAGGGCGTCTTCCCGAAGCCCATCGAATGAATTGCGAACTATGTCGACAATGCGGACAGCATTCACGTCTACAGCCTTTTCTACCAGCCGAAAAACTTCTGATTTGTCACTCCTGGCTTGTAGATGAATGTATTCGGTAAACAGATCCGCATCGTCTACCAGTATCACGAACGACATGAATTCCTCTGAGAAAAGGCTGTTCGACCGGTCTCTGTAAACTTTTTCAATATAACGCTTAACTTCAGAATCCACAAATTGCAGAATTTCCTTCATGTCCAGACCTTGCTTACGTGCTCCTTGTTTCATATCCATAATCGACGCTAGTACTTCGACCAAATAGTCGGAGGGGCGATTAGCGATCGACGAGTAGAGATCAGCGTCGCCTGCGAAGGAAGCTGCGCGGAGAAGGGAATCTGTCGAGTCAGGCAACGAGCAATTCGCGTTCAGCAAACGGAGGACGATGTTGGATCTTCTTTGTGCGTGCAGCGGGCTCGCTTCGGTCTGTTTCCAACCTCTATAATCTCGATAGCGATCAGTAAAGGTTCCAAGTACGAATTCGCTCAGATCACACTCTTGTAGATCCATAAGGGGCTCCGGCGACGCAAGAAGCGCGTCGATCATTTCCAGGTCGTAATGTCGAAACAGAAAATCAACTGTCTGGGCCGATAAAAGGTTAGGCTTTGCACCTTGGAGGACAAGCCAACGAGCAACTTCAGCATGCTCAGCCTTTACAGCATATTCCAGCTCGACACCGTCTTTCGATTTTCCCCATCGAAAACCCGTAACGCGCCGGCGCCAGATTGGATTATCAAAATCACCATTACCTTCATCGTGGTATCCGAGAAACCTCCGCAGCGGAAATGTGGCACGGCCCCTCCAGTAAAGCCTCGAATGCGGAAAGGTGGGTGTACTTGAGATTATCGGCAACAAAGTTGGTCGTCAGATCTCGTCTGGGATCCAGTGGTGCCTGGCCATTAGAGAGGAGCAACCGGACCATTTCGGCATCGTCTTGGATCACGGCCATCTCGAGGGCTGCCGGAGATGGTTCAATACCGCGAGAAACAACCAGCATCCTGACAACATTCGTTGATCCACACCCAGCCGCGCGCTCGAATAAGTCGGAATCTTTCTCAATTGGCGCCCCAGTTTCACCCCGCCTTTGAAGAAACATCTCAAAGAGTTGTGCGTCATCAAGGAGGAGAATCCATATAGCGAGATGAAAAAAGAGATAGGCATTGGATAACCCCATGTAATCTCGGACTCGAAAGTTTGTTTTAACCGCATCTGATATCAATTCTGCGATCGGACTGCTCATAAAGTCAACACCCTTTTGTTTGTTGAAAACGGTTGGCGGCCCCTTGTTGTTTTGTAGCACATGTCGCACATCGACGAATTCAGCGAACCGATCATCAATAGTCAGGAGGGATGGAAAGCAAGCAAGCAGGAGTTTTGCCGAAAATCCATAGTCGCAGAACAAGGCGGCCAGATAATCAGGGCCGAGACGCGTCCAATCCAGCTCCATGCTGTCTATCGCCTTGTCATATCCATCCTCGTCGCCGATGCCGGCACCCCATAACGAAATCGAGGTTCGTAAGTTCCAAAGGGCGAAAGTAAAATTGATCAGCCGGAGGTCATGGCCGTCGTCGCTACGGTCAGTGATAGTCGGTCGCGTTGCGGAGGAAGAGTAAACCGTGCAGGCGCAAGCAGGCTCGGCGAAGTCGTTGCACGGTGTGAGAGTGTAGATACAGCAGGACGTTGTGCAGCACGTTGTTTGGAAGATCGAGAAGCATCTTCGATCCAGAAGTTGCTCTACACAACCGCGAACTACGACTGATGGCAAATCAGCATGAGACGGTCAACAAGAGGTTTAAAGACTTTGCGGTGTTGTCCACTGCATTTCGTGGAAAGCAGGCTCACCCTTTGATATTTTCCAAGCATGTGCTAATTTGATTCAGTTGGGGATGGATGAGCCACCTATTTTTGCTCTTACCACTCTGTTGCGATGAGCGAGCCCTTCTTTCTTTAAATTGTTCTTTCCAATTGGCTTTCTTTTGGTTATTTCAACAGTCTTCACTTTTCCACACACTTCAAAGCTTCCTCGCCATTTTATACAAACACATTGTGAAAAACACGTAACCAACATCGTTTCCAACATCTTCCTGTCAAAGATTTTGGAACGACGAAGGGTTGTTTCACGAGGCGACTTAGCGAATCGCCTCGGAGCAGCGATTGGCATCAACGGCAACAGCATCAACAGCCGCCGCTGGTGCATTCTAGACCAGTACAAACCCATGGCATCCGTGATCCGTCAGGTACGCGATGTCTGGGTGGACATCGTCGAGCTGGTCGAGCAACTGCAGGCGCGATGGTGGCGGTGGCTGCGGCGCCGGCAGCCGCGGTCGGACGCGTTCGAGTCGCACGCCATCACGCCGTGGCTGACGGGCGGTTCCTGGGTCTGGGCATGGTCGCCGTGGGTGGTCTTCTTTCCGTTGACAGACGCGCAGAAGGTGGCACTGCACCGTGCAGTACCGGACAACTCACTGCTGCGGTCACTTCGGGTGCTGTCGCCGCACGCGGCGCCGTACCCGCTGGCGTACAACTGGGCCCACCGGCGGATCGCGATCGCTGCCGCGTCGCGTGGTGCGCCACCGTCGCCGGAGTATATTCTGGAGCGCTGCAAGGCACTGAAGGACCCAGGTGGAGAGTACGCGTCGGACGCCGCAGTGGAATCGCTGGCGGAGGCGATCAAGGCGACCAAGTTGCTTAGGAGGCTGGTGCTCCAGAGTGGGTCCCGGGCCCACATATCTTGCAATTCACATGACCTTGGTTCACATCCTCACATTCTCGCCCTCGCTCGCCTTCCGCTTTTTATTGTTTCTTCCTTCACACCTTTTTGGAGTTTTTACTGGTACTGAAACCCACTATGATTTCAACTAGACCACCGGATCCACGAAACGGCGCACTTACGTCTCTTGCTCGCGGCGCTGTCCGAGAACACGTCTCTGGTTTTGGTGGACCTGCGAGGAAACGGCCTCGCAGATCCACGCAACCCGGACATGCAAAATGATGAGCACCGCGATCTGTTGAAGCAAATCACCCGCGTGCGGCCCACCCTGCGCGTGCTGTTATGAGAACTAGAAGGTGGTCCTATTTCATGATGTGGCTCCTTTCGTAGTGTGTTACTTGGCGAGGCTGCAAGCGCAACTGTCGGCTGCGAGGTCGCCATTTGACGGTGGAGAAGGTGATACAGCTTGACTCTGCGTGAGTTCTACTTCCATTGACTTTACACGAACAGGTATGGAACGAACACCGGTCGCCGAACAAGTGCGTCTGGCCTGAAGATGCTGCCCACTACGTCAAGAAAATGAATGGCCAGGAGGTTGTATTTTTCGGAGATCATCGCGGACCCGAGGCGAAATGTTTTGCACGAAAACCAACCCGCCTTACGTAACCATCACATAAGCGAGCTTCAGGTCGTTGTCAAGTGTGGGCTGATGACCGAGTAATTCAAAGAAGGGAGGAAAAAGGCAGAACAGAAACGGCTTGGTTGACCGAGCCGGGCAGCTCACAACGACGCGAGCTCGGCGCCGTCGGTGCCGATACGGGCGTAAGACGCCGGGCGCGCGCCCACGCCGCCGTAGCCGTCGAACACGATTCCGCACACGGCGGCCGCCAGGCGCTCCGTCTCGGCGCGCGTCGCTGCCTCGGCGTATACACGCACGATGTCCTCTGTGCCTGACGGCCTGTTCGGCAGGGGGGGAGAATAACAATTAGTGTTTGATCCGACGGTGGTCAAAGTGGGACACATTTGGAGGAGGGGGGGGGGGGGCACTGGGGTGGTAGTTGGGGCGATTACGATTCC
>JADGKE010006495.1:0-14534 GCA_026954515.1 Cladochytrium tenue
GCACCCTCAAGGTTCGCCAGAGGAACCGGGCAGCCACAATGTCGGGCTCCCGCCAGGCAGACTACCTTCGCGACGAGTCCGGCTTGCTACGGCGGCAGTGGCGGCAGTGGCGGCGTCACAGCAGTGTTGGCGCCCAGCCAATCTCCGTCTGCAGCCTGACAACAACTCCGATGGTGGCTGGCTGATGACTCGGACTGACACCAGACCGCCAATCATCCAGTCACTGTGACTCGCGCCATTAACCCAGCACATCACACACACACACTCACACACACCCACTACTCTACTTATCTACTTCTTGGCACTGTCGGAGCACCCCAATGACAATGATGGCTTGCCACTGCGTCACGATGGTGATGCGAATAGGAAGGGTGCTGTGCGATGTTGGCGCGTTTCTTCTTGTGCATCCAGTCCAACTGGGGTGGGGGCGAGGAAGGGGATGGGTCGAAAGGGGTCGAAGGGGAACAGGAGGTGAAGGTGGAACACCAGGGATGGCGGCCGCGCGATGCGGCAGTGCTCGCAAGAAAAAAAACGAAAAAAAAAAAAACACGGCACGTGGGACTAGTGGGTGGCCCCGCTTGTGACGAGGGCTCACCGACGTGGTCCCTGCTGCTGTTGCTGCTGCTGTTTCTGCTTTTTCCGTGCCTGATTTGGTTGTTGCTGTTGCTGTGGTGGTGCCTGCTTCTGCTGCCTTCCCTTCCCAGCGGGCGGTCGCGGCGACGCGGCAGCAGGAGACGACGCGGACGACGCAGCGGCCGAAACCGGCGGCTCCGACGGCGGCGCGTCCGCAGTGCTGTCCTTCGCCTTCTTTTTCTTGTCCTTCTTGGCAGCCGCCGAGGGGACTGGTGACGCCGCTGCGTCACCACTGGCCGCGTCCGCTGGCGGCAGCGGACCTTCCTGCCGCGGGCGCTTCGCCGGGCGCGGTGCGGAAGGCGTGGAGACCGGTTTGGTGGCCGGTGCCAGGGCGCCGTCCAGGAACGACTGCGCGTCCCGCTCGTTCTTTGATGGCGTTTCTTTTTCTTTGGTAACGGGGGAGGGAAGAAAGGTGTGATGGCAGGAGAGGAATAGTGCGTTTTAGATTCAGGGTTGAACCCCGCTGGCGGGGGCGCAAATGGATTGCGCGCAGACCTGAGGCCGCGATGGCATGCTTGATGAACCGCTTTGCGGCGGGCTGGTCGATGCGTGCGGTGGCTATTGGGATATGGAAGTTAAGAAACACAGAAGGTGAGGATGTCAAGGCAAAGAGGGAGGGTGAGTTTGCCGTCGGGGTGTGCAAAGGTATTTGGCAGTGGTGGGACAAGCGCAAAAATAAAACAATACTAACGCCTGTCGACGCCTGCGAACGACGAGATCTTGTCCATGTATTCCTTGATCCGGGTCTATTCGCGTAGGAAGTGAGCAGTAGCCCGCCAACATCAGTAAGAGCAGGGCTCCGAGATGAGGAGGGGAGAGGAAAACGTGACGGCTCGCAGCTACAGGGCAGTGAGGACAGAGCAGGTCGCGAGAATGTGGAGAGAAGAAGGGTTGGGGAGAGTAAAGATTGCAACCGACCAAGTCTTTGCGGACAGGATGGTCCTTTATACGCGAATGGACGCGAAGGTAATCTTTTATCGATCCGAGAGTCACCAGGAGAAAAGGCGGTTGGGGTGAGGTTGGGTGGAAGCATCACGAGTTAATATCCATCACCAGGGCAGATCATACACCGGACGGGAAGGGTGAAGGGTGGGGGAGGAAAGGGACAGTTTGATGGAGGTGGCTGAATATAAGCATGGCAATGAATTCAATCTGGACGATCGGGGCGGGCTTCCTTCTCCTCAACTGAAAACCAGCGTCGCTGACGAGTAGGCCAACACGACTGCAAGGCGAGCACGGTCGAGTGGGTCGGCCGTGTCCGGGTGGTTCGCGGCGGCGGCAGCCTGGGTTAGCAGCGGCATCGAAGCTGCAGCCGAGGCGGCGGCGGCGGCAGGCCGGACCGGGGCGACCAACAGGCCCGCGGCGGCGTCGGCGGCGGTGGCGGCGGCGGCGGCCATAAGCGGGAGATCTGAGGCCATGGGAGGCGACAGCGGGGCTCGCTGGTCGGGGGCAGCGGTAGGTCGGGCGCGTGAGCGGGAGCGAGAGCGCGGGGCAGGTCGATCCGTGGTCGGGTCGCCATCGGTCGGCTCAGCAGCGGCGGTGGTGGCGGCGGCGGCGGAAGGGCGAGCTCGCGAGCGAGACCGCGAGCGAGGGGCAGGCCTATCAGCTCCAGCCTCGCCACCTTCGGTTTCAGCTTTAACGGAGCGCGAAGGCCTCGAAGCGGCGGCTGAAAAGCGCGGGGTACGGCTGGGTCGGTCCGAGTCCACGGTGGCTGCTCGAGTGGCGTCGGCGTCGTTGGCTGTAGCCGCGGCTGCTGACTGATTGTCACGCGGTGGTGGAGACGACCACATATTGTACGGAATAGGGGCTGTGTTTGGTGCTGGGGTGCTAGCAGGAGCGGCGGTGCTGGGTGCCGAAGCAGTCATGGGAGCTGGAGATTGCTGGGTGAGCGGGTTAGTGGCAGCGGGGCCCCCGTCGGCACGATTAACAGCCCGCTCGTGGCGGGACGCGCGCTGAGAATCACGGGAGGCAGGTGGGCGTTGCACGGCATCTGGGTGCATATCTGGAGCGTGAGGTTGCTGCTGCAGAGGCGGAGAGAATTCCTGTTGCTGCTGCTGCTGTTTCGGTGGCGGTTGGCGCGATCTGTGTTCGGAATATCCCTGACCCGACAGGTCCCTCGTGACGGATGAGGGTTGATTCGCCGCCACAGCGGTGGACGGGCCAGGTCTGGCGGCAACCGGGTCGGGCGTCGGCGAGAAGCTACGCTCGACCGAAGCCTGCAGCACAGTAGCAAGGCTCGGGCGCGACGCGGTGTCCGGCTGACGCGATGAAGCGGCAGCGGTCCGGCCGTCGCGAGCCGCAGAGACGGCGCCGTTGGCAGCAGCGGGTCGCCCTGCGAGCCCGCGCTCGAACGGTTCCATGCCGCTCTCGAACAGCATTTCTTGAAGCAGAAGGTCCAGCTTCTCCTTGGATGCACCGGTACTACCGGCCCCGGGCGGGGAGACGATTGCAGCCGCCGACGGACGCCGGCCATCCGACCGCGTCGATGCAAGCCCCGGTGGAGGCCGGCCGGAGGGCGGGCCGGATGGTTTGGCTGCAGGCACAGCAGCAGTGCTCGCGGGCTGCGGCCTGCGTGGGGGCCCGACGGACTTGGAGCGGGTCTCAGCACGTGGTGGGGATGGCGGGGCGTTGTCGAGGCTTCTCATGGTCTCCTCCAACTGGCTGGTGAGAGCTGCCAAGGCAGCTGTTCGGGTGGAGGGGGCGGAGGGGCGCCTGCGGTACGCCGCAGCGGGTTCCGAAGGCGCAACGTATCTATCTCTAGGTTTGGCGATGGCGGCTGAGGATGTCGATGCCGATGTGCCTCCGAGTGCTTGCGGAAATTCTGGAGGGGAGCGAGGTCCAGCGCGTGCGGCGGAAGGGCGCCGAGAGCTGGGGCCGTTTCGCGCGCTAGCAGACGCCAAGGCCAACTCGCTTCCTGAAGCAGCAGCAGCCGATGGCCGTCTAGAACTGCCATCCGTGGGTTTAGTCCGAATGGGAGAGGTCGGGGCGCCTATTGGGGTAGTGCTTGTCGGTGAGATAGGGGGTGTGTTCTTAGGAGAATCGACTTGCTGTCGCAAAATTGGACGCGTTGTTGGAGCCTGAGAGGAAAATTGAGTGATTAATTTTTGAGTTGCCAGGCATGAGTCTTTCATACCTCGGCCTCCTGAACAAGTTTAGAAGACTTTGTGGAAGTGTTTGACGCCGGATCCGAGTTTTGTTTGCTGTGTGAGATCTGAAAAGATGGATAATTGTGAAGGCATGGCGGGGGGCAGTGGAAAGTGGGGAATTAAACGTCGTGTGAGGTAATATAATGGAAGCAATCAAACAATCGCCGCCACTAACCGGGGCACGCTGCTGAGAATCACGTGTACCCTTTTCTCCGACGACAGGTTTGGGCTCGGCCCTCTCGGAGTTCCCACGCGAGGCGGGTGCCGAGGCTGGTTTTCGGCCCTCCAACTTGTCGATTGTGGAGGCGCTCGCCTCGCCGGTAGCGGCGGCCGACAAGGACGGCATCGGGCGCTTCTGGGCCCACGACTTCTTGGACGGCGACAGGGAGTCCAGCTGCGACGCTAACGTCGGAGGGATTGGGGTAGACGGGATGGCCGAAGCCACGGTCGTGGCCGGCGAGGACGGCATGGATGATGATGGGGAGACTGTGGGGCTCAAGAGCGTGCGACCTGGAGCGCCTGGGACACTGGTCGGTGGGGTGAGGGCAGGAGGCGCCCGAGCGTCGGTGCGGTCACGCTGCGACTGGCGCCTCGGCTCGGCGCCCTGTGAGCGGCGGCTTTCGCGCGAAGAGATCGACGAGGCATCGTCGAAATTTTGAAAGCCGCTGTTTCGGAGCAGCATTTCCAGTTTCTGCACGAAAGGTTCGCAGGGCGGTAAAATTGCGAACGATTAATAACAACCGTAGCAATAGCACAATCTTCATCTTACCCCTGCCGCATTCGATTGTGGCATCGTCGTGCCACTCGACGTTGACGCGCCAAATTCAGGACCCTGCCTCGAGCCCGGAGACGACTTGCTGGCAAAAGACCCAAGGGCACCACCAGTCGACTTCGATCTAGGGCCGAGAGATGGGACAGACGGACGCGGGCCGTTTGTATTCACGTCTGACAACGGATCAGTCGAAAGCATCGAAGATCTAACGTCCGGACGATTCAGAAAGGCGGCCAACTCGTCCATCGTGGCAGACATAGAGGAAGCGGCGGTGGTAGTGGTGGTGGCCGGATTGCGCGCAGTCGGGAGCACGGGTGCGTTCATCAACGCCCGTGGGCTCTGGGGGCCAGTTGGCATGTTTGGCGGCGGACGGCTCGTGGGTAAGCGTGGTGAGACAACGGCAGGCTCGTTCGAAGGGCGACGCCCCTCGAGCGCACGAGCAGCAGCTTGTCGCGAGGCTGCAACAGCCGCAGCGCTGGTGGCAGTGGCTTCCGAGGGGCGTTTGTTGGACACCATGGCGAGGCCATACGCAGGGAGTGCCGATGCTGGGCCCATGAATGCGGGCATTGGCGGTGGGGGGCCGACGCCCATACCATAAGGACGTGCCGAGGGTCCACCGGGACTATGATCGAGAGAAGGGCGCTTTGGATAAAATAGTGCCTCCCCAGGGGTAATGGCAGACGCCGGTACAGGACCAGCAAAGCCGTGCGGTGACATCGATTTAATCGTCTGTGGTGAGCCGGAAGGAGAGGGAGTGAACGGCGGCTGTGGCTGCATCGGGAACGTGAAGCCGTCTTGGGACGTTTTTCGTGGGAACATCTGCGGCGGCGGTGGCGGCGGGGACTGCGGGGTGAAGAAGGCGGCCGGCGAGCCCCTTCCGGATGATGTTGGAGTGCCACGACCACCCGATCGCGCCGGCATTCCGAAGGAATCATTGGACGGAAGCCGGGGCATATCAAATAGGCGGCCGGATGGCGCCCCGAACGAGTCATTTGAAGGGTGGCGGGAGGCGTCGAAACGATCGCGTGGGACTCCATTTGGTGGCATACCGGGTGGCGGGCCAGGAGGCGGGCCTGGAGGAACAGGCGATGCGCCACCCGGGTCACGGATGAACTGCTCGAGCTCTTCAAATACGTCGTGCTTGGAGCGCGATTTTAGCATGGGCGACGGTGTCGGAGTGTCACCGTTGAATCCCACGGGGTTGGAGCCGAGCATGGGTGACGATCGCGGGCTCCCGCCCCCACTTTGGTCGACCAAGGGGACAGCGCGGCCACGAAACGGATTATCTTCTTCGCGGCCGCCGAACCTGCCCGGCCGGCTGCCGAAGCCATCGTGGCCGGCATCGTCGTTGTTGTTGCGGCCCCGGGGCGTGAACAGGTTGAATCGACTCTGATCGTCGTCCGCGACCGCCCGCTGCTGCCGAGCGGCGGTGCGTTGCGACTTGCGGGCGTCGACGCTGCGCGAGCGCATGGACATCTTCCGATCGGGTTTGGAGTGCTGTTCAATTGGAATGGCGCCCTCCGGCGGGGTCTGGTCAGGCCCAGGTATGGGGCTCGAGATCTTCATCTTTCGGGTGTTAGCCAACGACGGGCGGCGGAGGAGAGCCGAGGGGCTGGAGGCGAAGGCCCGGTCGCCGCCGTCGTGATCGCCGCCGTTGCGGATCATGGCCGTGGGCGGCAGTGACGAAATATGCCGAGGCTATGTCCGCGAAGCCAAGGAGTCAGCCGAGAGAGCTGCACGAGGCGGTAGCCAGGGGGATGAGGAGCAATACAATACAAGACTTGCACGCAGGCCAATGGCAGACGGGTACGAGCGCGGGCTCAGCGAGCAGAGGCAGCGGCTGCGGCAGGCGCCTGCGTCCTCCGGTCAACAGCCGCCGTGGTCGCCGTCGTTGCCGCCTTCCTGACTTCACGCGGTAGTATTTTGTCGGTTTGCGTGTGAGTGTGGTCTGCCCGCGTCTGAGCAGCCTGCCTGTCGCAACAGGTCGCACCCGGATTGCAGCTCGCTTTCTTTCTCGCGCCCTGTGCGGCGGCTGCATTGGCAAGTGGACGAGCGGATGGAACGCGGGCCGCAAGTGAGCTTGTTTATAGCTTGTGTGACCAGGGTGGCGGTGCGACAGACGCTGGTCCAGAGACAGAGCCTGCCCCAGGAGCGCCTCTCCTGGCGCAAATTTTGGAGCGCACATCCTACCAATTACCACGACACACACACACGCACTCACACACACTCAATCACACACTCACTCACACTCACACTCACACACTAAACGCGCAACACAGCTTTACCAGGACAGAGAGGTGAAAAAGGTCCACCAGGACGCGCTTAGACCCACAGTTCTCTCATTTCCCTTTTTGGGGTGCTTGGTAAAGCGAGCCGTTATTAACATTCCGTTTGCAAATTGAGGTTGTGGACATTCCGACCAGTTATCTGGGAAATTGTCGTGCGATGGGACGAGGGTCGGTCGTGTCGGGGTAAGAGCTCCAGAGGAGTGGAGCAGCGAGTCGGCGGTATAAGCGAGCAGGAAGAGGTTGGGGGGAGGAGGTGAGGTGGGAAGGGCGTGTTCATAACCCTCTCTACCGTGAAACCCATAACTCCGACCTGACGCGCGAATTCTTTGGCTTTCGCCACTGCTTGCAGGAGTACTACCCGCATCCGCCTTGCTGGCGGTCGCGAGGCCGTGACCGCTGCAACAGCCGGCTTCGAGATCATACGCGGCCCGATCTTGCTGCAAGTGTGTGCGCGATTGCTATTATTAGCGCGTCTACTCATCCGCTCCTACATCCTCTTCCCTCTCTATCTTCTGATACCACTATTGCACCATGTCGGGTTCTGGGGCGTCCGGTTGAGGAAAGATGTTCGTCCACTACACGATCGGCGGGGGCATCCTTGCAGCAGCTCACTACTCCGGCTGGATTGTCGTCAACCTGTGGTACAGCCCACTGTGTGAGTGCAACGATCTCCCCCCTTGACAGCGCGCCCAACCGACATCCCCCTGCACTTTCCAGTGCTCCATCTGTTCTAGTAGATCAACAAAGTAGTCGAACTTCTGAACAATTGCACTCATTTGTGGCGGTGTGGCAGATCTTTTCGCGGCGGCAATTGCGTGGGAGCTGTCGCGAGTGTTTCTCGTGTTGTACCCAGCATCGATGTCGCCACTGTATCTGTCGTTTCTACCGTACAGCGTGTACCATATCCTGTCTCGGCAAGCGCACCTCGTTTTCGGCATTTTATGGTTTTTCTCCATCATGTGCATCAATCTGCAGACCAGCTCGGCCGCACTGGGCCGCCATGCGATGGCAGCTGTCATAATATTTCTATGTAAGAATTCCTATTCTTGGTTAGATCATTGTCAAGCGGGAAAGTGCTATTTGGAAAGGAATGTCGATAACATTCGTCGTCGGAAACCCCATATTACTTACACTCTACTTTCGTTACAGTTAGCTACATGGTGCTTACGTCTCTGCTTTATGGTCTCGCCATGGTGCCGGTTTCTATGCAGAACGCAACCTACATACCTTCAATGGAAAATATGTCGCTTGGGCCATGCCAGCTGCGGCCGGACACGGACTACGTGTCGTTGTCGCTACCCGGAGTAGACAAGACCTGCTTGATTGCGCAAAAGCTTCAAGTTAGCTGGCCTGCCGAAGTGACAGTAATAGTTGCAATCATTCTGCTCGGGTGGTCGCTGCGCACACTGCAGTCATTCGTGGAGGAGTACGCGTACAGCCTTGTGGAACGGCAGAGCCAGGTGTCTCGGCTGTCGCTGCAAAATGCGCAGCTAAAGAAGCAGCTCGACTCGTGAGTTAGTTTTTTTTGCCTTCTTTGTTTATTTTTTTGACCTTGCATGCCGATTTTGTCTCAGACTGAAGAAAGAAGTCAATTTGGACCTGGACTCGCCCATCACGAAGGTTATTAACATTATCAAGAGTATAATTGAAAAAAATGGTGGGCGTTAGGTTATCCGCACCCACATCCAAACGTGTGTCATTCACACGCATGCACAAACGCACAATCGATTCCACTGACATATTGAACACCGGCTTACTACGAACTTTCGCGCCTCTCTCCATTACCCCTTTCAAGACTTTAGCGCAGAGGTGACAGAAAGCTTGGACTATGTGATCCACATCCTGTCGTCGAACCAGCTGTTTCTGCCCAACCTCAACGTCAACAGCGACGCGATGGACAGCGACGTGAACCGTTGGCTGACGGCTATGGTCACAAACAAGGCCGAGACCGCCCCGGCCGCACTGCCGGTACTCGAGGAGGCACCGTCTTTGTGGGTATTCATTCCTGGGAGGCAGTACTTGGAGACTACCTCTCTCCTGCTTCGTTTTACTCGAGCTCTATTTGCTCTGACACCAAGCACCGTCTGTGACTTTTTATTCGCGCAGCTTGTCTGGGCTGGTAGGCCCATCGGTTCAAATGGCACTAAGCGACGAGTAAGTTGGGGTGCTGTCGTCCCCCCAGTCCTTTGTTTCCTCCTTGGATACCATCGCGACCGTGCAATGACACCCTTCTAGTTGCGACCGGGCCGTCGCCTATCACTTACACGGCATGAACAGCTGGGACTTCGACATTTTTGAGCTTGCCGAACTTACAAAAGGTCAGGATTGCTTATATTTCATTGAGAGAAGCAAAAGGATGAAAATTCGCTGAGGAAGATGGGAGGAATGGTAGTCTAACCGAAACTGCATTTTAAATTCTTGCTGTATTCCGACGCCCCGAAACAGGCCGTCCACTTTATTTCCTTGGATTGGCTGTATTCGAATACCATCAGCTTGCAGCGACGTTTGATCTGGACCCGGTTGTCATCAAGCAGTTTCTGACAACAATTGAGAGCGGTTACCGAGTGAGTGGTTTTTGCTAAGAACTGCAAATTTTTTCCTGACACATATTCGATAGTCGGTGCCATACCACAACTCGATCCACGCGGCCGATGTCATGCACGCGCTGCACTACTTTATTTCCGAGCTGCACCTCAACGAAGTCCTTCTCCCCGAGGTGACCTTTTCATCTCGCAATGTGTGACCATGGCTGAACGGCGCTTGCTTTTGTTCGTAGGAGGTTTTCGGCTGTATGGTGGCGGCGGCAATTCACGATTACGACCACCCTGGGTTCAACAACGCGTTCCTTATAAATACCAGCGCACCTCAGGCCCTCCGTTACAACGACAGCGCGGTTAGTAAAAAAAAAACAAACAGATAAACGGAGGCCGTGCTTTTGATTTTGATTGACGTTTTTCGGCTCTAGGTTTTGGAAAACTACCACTGCTCGTCCGCATTCGCGCTCATGCTCTCCACAGCGGAGTGTAACGTGCTTTCTTCATTGTCAACCGAGCGGTTCAAGCGCGTGCGCGCCGTCATCGTGTCGATGGTGTTGGCGACGGACATGGCGGCGCACTTCGAATTTATCGCGAAATTCAAGAACAAGCTGTCTGGCACAGGTGCGGTTTCCAACAGATACTCGAGTATTTGGCAGCCCTTCCCTTTTCTTCCTTACAAGCTGCTCCAGTGAATCTAACCTCGCCCTTCATTGCGTCTTTGACCTGGGTGCCTTCTTCCTCCTCCAGGATTCCAGTATGATGATCCAAAAGACCGCCAACTGCTGATGGATGTGGCAATCAAGTGCGGCGATATCAATAACGCGGCGAAGAACAACGACCTCTGCAAAAAATGGGCGTCGCGTATCATGGAGGAGTTCTTTATGCAGGTAAACATTCGTTCGCTACCGACCCCGGTGCACTTTTCCCTCTTGACAGAAATTCATTCGGTTCCTGCACATGGATGTTACTCATATCCTTCTTCTCTCACACAACTCCTCCCCTTTCCCTGGCGTCGTGTAGGGAGACAAGGAGAAGGCAAGCGGCCTGCCAGTCTCGATGTTTATGGATCGTGCGACGACGCAGGTGCCGAAATGTCAGGTCGGTTTTATCGACTTCTTGGCGATGCCACTCTTTGAGGTCTGGGGCACATACGTCAGCACTGCAGACATGCTGTTCGAGGGTGTGACGAATATGTCAAAAAATCGAGAGTACTGGAAAAGGTTTGCGTTCCTTGATCACCTCCGTCATCTTCTGCTAATCCATGCTAACTAATCTTATATTTTCGGCGTCAGGCTTCAGGAGTCTGAAGGTCACTCATAATCCACGACACTAAAAAACACAACAGCAAAGCAAACAAACTCTTCCAGTTTTACTACTTAATTGTGTTCAAATGTAATGTGTTCAGGAATAGAGGGTTAATGAAACTACTGAGGCCGTAAAGGTGATGCTTTGAGGATGAGGAGTAGAGGGTTAACAGAAGAACTGAGGCCGGCAAAAGTATTCAACAGATAATCCCAGAGTCTTAGAGGTTCCGCGCTCAAGCCAAGATGACTATTCAAAATGTTCCTTCATACGACTGGGTGTAGCCACGCAGTCGACGACGTCAATGTTTCGAACTTACTCCCAAAAGTCCCTCCAGTCACGTTCGATCACCTCAATCTCTTCGTTCACCGACCTCAGCCGAAATTTATCGTCGTCGACCCGATCCTGCAGAGGATTCCCTTGGCTCGCGGCGCTTGCGCCGTCGTCGGACCCACGCAGCTGCCGGAGCCTCCTCTCGTGGGTCAGTGACATGGCCCGCAGCTCGGCCAGACCGGAGTAGAAGTCGATGGTGCGACGAAGAGTCTCGGTTTGCGCTTTGAGTTGCTCGACTCGCAGCCGCATCTCGCGCTCTTTGTCCGCGCGCTTGATCACCCACTGGCGGAAAGTATGCCAGCTATCCGGGTCCGACACCGACTCACATTGGGCCCAGAGCCGCCGCGAGCGCGGCGAGTAGAGCTGGCATGTCCAGTTTAGCACAAAAGCTTTGTCCTGCGTGACGACACTGCGGAGCCTCCGATTCATCACTACCTCTTTGTAACATTCCTCGCAAACAGCCAGGTCGAGGACAAGGAACATGTAACACGGACCACTTGTCAGTGTCCCTCGCGGACAGAGCGGAACGGCGGCAAAATCTTCGATATACTTCGCGAACGGCTTTAGGTCGGCCATACTGGTGCGGATCGACTCCTCTGCAAAGTCCATCATCTTATTGGCGTACTGGAACATGCGATTGCTTCCAGGTACTAGATCGCAGCTGGCCTCGCACGGCTCGAGTGCAGCAGGCACTATGAGCTTGTGTTCGCGGAAAGGCGGCAGGATGGTCTCGATAGCCGCGCAACAGTGCGAGCAAATTGTCCACGCGACCATCAGGCGGCCATTTACCGGATTGCGCACGGTGAACCAGGTGCGCACGGCAGTCGGCTTGCTTACTCGGTCAGTGACCTTATGGTTGGGGCATAAGCCATCCTCCGACGAAACAGCTGCGGCGCGGATCAGCAACGCGACATCGGGCAGATTACGGCGCAGGACCCACGCCCAGGCGACGCGCACCCACGGCAGCGAGAAGCTACAGCGGAACGCGACGCCGCCGCTGGGGTTCGTTCCGGCAGAGGCGAACAGCGCAGCGAGCGCCGTGTGTGACAGCGAGGCTTCGAAACATACAGGACAGACGAGGAAGCCGCCCCCGCTGCTGCCGGTGGGGCGGTGCCAGCCGGTGGCGGCATACTTTGCGAGCTGCGAAGCCGGGCACGGCGGGAGGTTGAGTAGCGGCGCAAGGCGGTACCCGGCAGCGCTGGCGGGCGTGGACGTCGTCTGGGGCTTTGCCAGTCCCATGGCGCTTACGTTATTTGTGGCTTGGCCACCCAACAAAGCACAACAGCACGCGCCGCTGCGCGCAAAAACCCTTGCAAATATGCATGGTTAAGTCCAAACAATATGTTTAGAAGCAGCTGCAGCAGGCGTCCACCTCTGCAGACTTCTTTTGTTTATTTTCGGCAAATATTTTTTTTATTAAGCGCAACGTGCAGTTGTGACCAATCTTCACCCCTCTTTTGCTTCACCTGGTCAAGAAAGTACATATATACTCTACTCGCATGCTCATACCCTATTAATCATCCTGAAAAATCGTGCTCATTTAACTGTGAAAACGACAGCCGGAAGGGTTGGTTTCACCTTCTGGATACCCACCCCTCTTACTCCCATTTGCTGCGCTCTATTGGGCCAGTACCAGAATGTCATTTTCTCTAATTGGACGTTCATCGGTGGGGGGGGGGGGTTGAAGGAGAATCCCCGACGCAAATGCTGGCTGCCCCTGCTACGGTTGTAGAACACGAGGTAATAAAACGTTGGGTACGCTCTGTCAAACTTAATCACCGGTGGGGTGAAACCTCATGATAAGCCGAGTAAAAGAAACCTCGTGTCACTGTTAAATTCAAATATCTCAGACAGTTCCCAACAGCAAGTGGTGGGCAGGAGGAGCAAATGGGTCACTGAATCGTCATTCCCAGTTGTCCCTCCAGTCACGCACAAGCATGTTGATCTCGTCCTGGATCATTCCCATGCGGATGGTCTCTTCGCCGGCGCTCATCTGGCTCTGGTTCGAAACACTGGTGCTCGAGATCGGACCGTATCCAAGCATCAGCAGGTTGCCCTGCTCGTGGACCTGCTTGATGGTCTGGAGACTCGACATGGACTGGTAGTACTGGGCCTTTGCGCGAGCCTGCTCGAACTGCATTTTGAGCTGGCGGAGGCGCGCGAGCACCTCCCGCTCCTTGGCCGTACGCTCCGCGGCACGCTGGCGGAACACGGCAGGGGCGTTCGCGGGAGCCGAGGGCGACGTGCACTCGGCCCAGAGCTGGCGCACGCGGGGGGAATACAGCTGGCAGGTCCAGTTCTGGGCGAACGCCGGCGCGGAGCCGACCGAGCGCGCGAGCTCCGAGCCGGCATCGGCCGCAGGCTTCACGACGGTCTTGTAGCACTCTTCGCACACGATAAGATCGAGGCCCTGGAAGACGTGGCCGGGGCGGCTGACGGCATTGCCCTTGGCGCAGACCGGGACGGACGCAAAGTCCTCAATGTACTTCGCGAGCGGCCCCAGGTCGGCCATCCTGCCGGCGTCTATGGACCGCGCGGCAAAATCCACCATTTTGTCGACGTACTGTAGCATGCGGTCGGTGCCGGGCACCAGGTCGCAGCTGGCCTCGCACGGCTCGGGCGCGACGGGCACCAGCAGCTTGTAGTCGCGGAACGGCGGAAGGATGGTCTCGATGGCGGCGGCGCAGTGCGAGCAGACGGTCCATTCCTCCATCAGACGGCCGGTGGCCGGGTGACGCACAGTGAACCAGGTGCGAACGGCGGTGGGCCTGTTGACGGCGGCGGCATCTGGATCGTTCTGTGGGTTGGGACACTCGCCGTCTTGCGTGTTGACGACGGCGGCGCGGGCCAGCAGCGAGATATCGGGGATGTCGCGGAACAAGATCCATATCCAGGCCATGCGCACCCAGACGAGCGAGAAGTCGCAGCGAAACATGACGTCGGCGGGCTTGGGCGGGGCGGGCACGAACAGGGCGGCATGAGGCGTGTGGGCCAGCGAGGCCTGGAAGCAGGCGGGGCAGAGGTCGAAGCCGTCTAGGGCAGGGTCTGCGGGGCGTCGCCAGCCTCCGCCGGCGTGCTGCGCGAACTGAAAGGCCGGGCAGGAAGTGAAGTTGATGAGGCGCGCCAGGCGCTCCTCGGCCGTCTCCGTCGCCGCCGCCGCTGATGCAGCGACCGCGGATGCCGCCAGCTTCGTCACACCCATGCCCTGAGACACTCGGAATTAACCACAAGGATAGATTTAAGATAGAAATGCATGAATAATATATTAAGCTTAGCCACCCTTGCATTTGCATAAGACCGTGACTTCGCCACATCCAGGTGACGACGCCACCACGGTGCTCGTTGTCTCAACATAAGAGGGGCGACAAAATCAACAGCAGCAGAACGCACAGCAGTGGCCAAAGAACAGCAGCTGGACGTCTTCCAAGAAACGAGAAAAAGAAAGAAAAAAAAGAACACAAGTATAGATAGCTTCACGATTTGAACCCCATATCTCGCTTGTACGTCTGCTCCTCCTCGGTCG